>JAPMOQ010001578.1:1386131-1419613 GCA_026543055.1 Argiope trifasciata | reverse complement strand
GATACCTTAAGTATAATTCACTGAATACCCGCTAAGTACATTAATGAAAAGGGGAGGATATTTCGTCGAAGTATCCAAACGTCTTGAATGTTCACCATAGTTTCATTGAAAGAGTGCGAGGAGCCTTGCAGTTTTGCTAGTGTTAAAAATTTATAAAATATAACATAATGATTATTATTCTTTTTCTCTTTTCCATTCATGTTAGGAATCAAATTTAATTTATTTTTTCATTCACCATTCATTAAATTTTTTCTTTAAGATATTGCGGCTTGTTTCATTGAAAGGGAAGGACATATGAATTAACTGAAGGTAGGAGTGGGGTGGTGTGAAAGAAAATATTTTATTTGAAATTTTTAAAACAAGAAATTACTCAATAAATTGAATTGCTAATTTTAGATACTTCAATCTTAATTAATTCGATCTAATTCCTTAAAAGTTTTACGAAGATATAATTCATAAAGGATTCCGTAGAAAAAAATCCTTTTTTAGTAATCTAAAAATGTACTATATAGTCAACTAAAATTTCTTATTTTATTTTTTTCACTCATTAAATGGTGTCTTTATAATGAAATTGCCAATTAATCCTGTTAATCTCTTTACTTTTTCTTACAAATTATATTAATTTAAAAAAAGGGGAAATAGGGACAAAAAAGGAAAAACATTTAAATTTACCTCTGTTATCACGTTTTATATTTTATCCTCGCTTTATATCTTAAAAAAAAAATAGTATAAACATTAGCTATAATGTTTGCTTTGAAATATTATGTAGTTTCCTATCAAACGTATAACTGAAAATTATATAAATTTCATACTGACTATTATTTAAGAATATGTTCGAAACGAGGTATTTCGAAGCTTAGGTCGTTTTCAATCAAACCTAAAATAACGTGCTTTAGTTCTGCTAGAATACCTGATTTGATTAGTGTTTTGAGACGGTCACCATAATTTTAAGGCATAGCCAAAGAATGAGGACTCTATTTTTCTAAACCAGTGGAAATATATTATTTTCATTAGAAATTTAATATAAATCACGTTCTCAGATAAGTGAATCTTTGCTGCATGCGAGTCGCAATATCTCAAGTCTCCAAACCTAGATGTAAAGTTCTATCTTTCAAAACCATCGGCTTAAATTCATTCACTGCCACGAACATTCTTATTTTCAAAAAATAGTAATAATTAATGTAATAATAGTAATATTTAACAAAAAGTTAAGAATTCAATAAAATTTTCTAAATTAAAATTATAGCTGGTTTTTAGATTTTTTTTTGCTCAATTATATGTGAACACAAAATATTATGGATGAAAAAGGTCGGAAACGAAATCTCAAGAAGTTTGGCCGGGTAATTCATGTAAGAACAAATACAAAGTTAGGATCTGTAGAGGATGAGATAATTATACTTTATTAACCTGTTCAAGACCATGAAAAATATTCATGATTATGAGATTCAAACTTCGTGGCTCATGGTATCACATATGTGTTGATCCTTTCTGACTTCAAAGGAAAGATATATGCGTTATCGAGAGCTCGTCTAATATGTAATATCATGAGCAAGTTTCATATATGATGCCGTAAAGGGAGAATACTATAAGAAATGCGTTTACTGTCTTGAAGGGGCTAAAAGGTTTTTCTTAGAATATGAATAATTGAGTATCCATGTGCATAGAGGAAGGAATAAATCTTGAGTGATATAATTGTGTAAATGTATATTAATGTGAAAAATGTATTAATGTATGCAGATTATCATGCATGAAAATATGATATTTAATCAAAAGGGAACATAAGACATCTTTCAAAGAAAAAATCAAAATTCGTACCACCCTTATTAAAAAAAATTGTTAACTGGTTCAGAAAGGGAAGCTATTTTCTTTTCTGAATTTTGGTTACCAAGTTCACGTATATCAGACTCATTCGGTAGTTTTGCGCCCGACGATTTCATTCACAAGAGCTCCGATTGGCGTCAAAAGCATTCTTTTCCCATTCATTTCTCTCAATAGAGTGAATGGAAGGAACGGAGATACGGAGAAGGAGCCTTGACGTATGAGGCACGTGTCCTTTCTTGCACGAGATTAGGAGAGGTCGTTTCTGGAGTCGGGACCTTCAAACTCGCAAGGGAGAAGGTCAATCGGGAAGATGCAGTTTCATCTCTCTCCTCAGACAGTGAAGAGGTTCGCTCGAGACAATAATTATACATTGAATGGACTATTGGTAGATCCTACTTTGTCCCGAACACATTTAAAATTACGTTAAAGCATGACAGTTGCAAATGTTTTCAATAATATTTATTTCAATTCAATAATATTT
Organism: Argiope trifasciata; assembly: GCA_026543055.1. Lineage (NCBI taxonomy): Eukaryota > Metazoa > Arthropoda > Arachnida > Araneae > Araneidae > Argiope > Argiope trifasciata. The sequence goes on along the minus strand of JAPMOQ010001578.1, from coordinate 1,417,311 downwards.
GCCAAAATATTATTGAATTGACTATTCACAGTTATTATTATTAATCTCAATAATATGAACGTTGTTCGTTTTTAATTTATGTATGTTATGTTATTGTGACTTATGGTACGTTACAAGCCCGCTGACAGTTATTGCCCAGCGATTTATGCCGAGTGAGTGCTTCTTGTTTTTTCAGTTGCAACAACTAGGGCCAAGAGGCAGACTTAGCTACTTCAAGGGCCATATTCGCTTGCACAACCGCTTTTTACAGAAGGGCACATTCAAAAACCTCACAGATAGAACACACATTAGGAGAAACAACCATGCCCGAACCGGGACTCGAAACCGGGGTTTAATTTATAATGCATGTATCAAAAGTATTTTATTTATTTCGAATAATATTATATTCGTGTGCCACATTGGAAATGAGATCGATAATTCAAAGGCGTTAACTATTGAAATATCAATTTAAACTCTTTAAAAGAAAATCTTCCTTTCTGCTTTTCTATTCTTTAAATTTTTTTTCTAACTTCAAGGCTTTTCTGTGACCTTTTAAAATACCTTATCGGGATATCCAAGCTTTAGATGTATAATTAATAACTTTTTAGATCATATTATAAAATTATTTAAAAAATGTTTTCTTGAATTTTTAAGAGCTTTTATAAGATATTTAATTAAAATAATATGCTTTAAGATACTTCAAGTAATTTATGCTTTTATAAACCAGAACAAACCCACCAGAAAAAAGCTAGAATGGAGAATTTGACTTTTTGGTAATTTTTAGTAATTAATTTTCTAAATAAATCCCTAAAAATGCAAACATTCTAAAGTTATTAACTTTTATTTTAAAAAATTACAAGAGCGATAGGTCTTAATCAGTCCCAATTCTTATTTGAAATTATCTACATAAAATTTCAAGACTTAATTTCGAAAAATAAAACATTTTAGGGAATAATAACATTTTTATGAATAAAAATAAAAGTATGAAATGGATTTAAAGTTTTTAAAGAAATAAAACAGAAATTGATAATATTAGTGGAGTTGTAATTTTTTAAATATATGTTACGAAAATTATAAAATTAACTGAAGCATTATCTTATTTTAAGATGTCTGAGTATGCTTTTTCTAATCCGAAATGTTTGTGTATAATTTCAATAACTTTGGATACGATTAAGTTTAGCAGAAACTGAATATTTTTTTTAAAGTTTTTAACATAATATCTTAATAGTAATATTATTATTTATACTGAAGTTACAAAAGTCATGGGATGACTGTTAATATCGTGTCGGTCCTCCTTTTGCCCGGCGAAGTGCAAAAACTCGATGTGTCATGGAGTCCACAAGTCGTTGGAAGTCCTCTGCAGGAATATTGAGCCATGCTGTCTGCATAGACGTCCATAATTGTGAAAGTGTGGATGGTGCAGGAGTTTGGGCACGAACGGACCTTTCGATGATGCCCCATAAATGCTCGATGGGATTCATATCAGGCGATCTAGGTGGCCAGATCATGCACTGGAATTGTCCGGAAGGTTCTTCAAACCAATTGCGAACAGTTCTGGCCCAGTGACATGGCGCATTGTCATCCATAAAAATCCCATCATTGTGTGGGTACGTGAAGTCAATGAATGGCTGCAAGTGATCTGCAAGCAGCTGAACATAACCATTTCCAGTCAATAATCGGTTCAGTTGCACCAGAGGACCGAGTCCATGCCGTGTAAAAATAGCCCACACCATTATGCAGCCACCACCAGCTTGAACAGTGCCTTGCTGACAGTTTGGGTCCATGACTTCGTGGGGTCTGCGCTACACTCGAACTCTATCCTCAGCTCGTAACAACTGAAATCGTGACTCATCTGACCACGCTACGGTTTTCCACTGGTCTAGGGACAAGTCGATATGCTCACGAGCCCAGGAGAGTCGCTGCAGGCGATGTCGTGCTGTCAGTAAAGGCACTCGAGTCGGTCTTCTGCTGTCATAGCCCAAGGAAGACAAATTTCGCCGCACAGTCCTATCGGACACGTCCCACATTGATTCCTGTAGTTATTTGACGAAGTGTTGCGTGTCTATTAACATTGACCATTCTACACAGACGTCGGCGGTTTCGGTCGTTAAGTGCAGGTCGTCGCCCACTGCGCTGTCCATGAAGAGATGTGATGCCTGAAATTTCATTCTCTCGGCGAACTCTTGATACTGTTTATCTCGGAATGTTGAATTCCCTAACGATATCCGCAATGGAATGACCCATGCGTCTAGCTCCAACCAACATTCCACCTTCAAAGTCTGTTAATTCTCGTCGTGCCGCCATAAATCACGAAAAACCTGTTTACATGAATAACTTGAACACAAATGAAAGCTCTGGAAAACGAACTGCGCATTTACACTTTTTCGCTGCGATACTACTGCCATCTGTATATTTGCATATTGCTATCCCATGACTTTTGTCACTTCAGTGTATATATTCACATCACTGCAAAATAATTTTGTATATGCTTTAGAGTTGTTTAAAGATAAAACACCCTCTGCATATTATATTTGATTAAAAGTTTTTATAGCTTTTTACTTTTTTAGGATTGGAGGGACACACATGTACATTTTTGATGAATCTGTGAGACTTTTAGTTCATTTTACTAATTTTCTAGATTGCATTTCTTCAAACAAAGTTAAAGTTGTCAAAAAATATAACGGTGATTGCATGATTACTTTCATAAATAGTTAAAAGCGAAGAAAAATCTAATCTTTGGAGTTGAACATTTTTATTTTATAGTTATTCATAGTTTCATATTAAAGTCGTTCGGAGTTTAATTTTTAGTAAAAATTGAGAAAGAAAAAAAAATCGGAATTCTAGAAATTATTATCAAATTCAACAGGAAAAAAATTCTCAATATGATGTAATTTCTAGAAACTAAAACTAGATTGTAGTTAATGGAAGAATAATCTCCATTTCAAATAGAAAAATATTAAGTAATCGAACAGCCAGAATGCAGAAGAACAACCGAATTTGCAAAATAACGAAATGTAATATATGTCATGTGAAACGAACTGAATTCTTCCGAGATTACAACTGATATATTAATCAAGTTGGCATCCGAGTCCAAACTAATAATTTCAGTGACTATTTGCTTTTAGATAACTGAAGGCAAACGCTCCTTCTAAAACTAACTAGTCTTGATGTGAGCAGGGCAAGCTTTATTTCGTAAACATGTTTCGAAAAGTGTGGAGAAAAGTAAATTTTATCTGGTCGAATACACATGAACTGGCTCCACAGATAGATAATACATGGTCTGAGTGGGGATGTTGATAAAATGTTAGAATCACGAGTTTGCTTAAATCCACATAACTGGGATTTCGATATGTACATAAAACGTAGAAAAACATTTGAGTAAAAATAAATAAAACTAAAATGGCTTGTTACCCTAAAAGATAAAACATTGTTGGCTCAAGTAAACATTACAAAATAAATAAACAAACAATTTTTTAAACCCTTTTTAAATGCGAGAAGGATACTTGATACCAAATTACTCAATTTTTAAAGTATTCTTCTGTTTTATTCCTTTGACTGATATGAATTTCGAACAAAACTGCTAAACAATACAGGCTTTGACCACACATCGTGACTTAAATATTATTATAAATCATAGAATAGCAGATGATAGAGTTATATTTGGAAGCTTTTATTTATTATTTATTTATTTGGTTTATTTAATGATATACTGAAATGGCTATTTAAAAACATTTTTAAGTCGCGTTTTCTATACCAATGTACTCACAAGACGAATTGGTAATAATGTAGGCTTGCATTAAATTCACTTTTACCTAAAATAACACACCAAATGTATTTTTTTCATAAACAGATTTTAAGCAGAAATCTGATGTAATAGTATAAATAAACTTTTTTAATTTTTTACATTGCAGGTTTTTAGATCCGTGAGGTCCAGGCATCTCTTTCGCGTAGTCTTGAGCTCTTTAAATGGTTAAAAAAAAGAATTCCAAAGAATTCAAATTTGCAAAGAGTTATAAATTATTAGTCTATGATTCAATACAAACTTTCTTTAAACAGGTAATGCCTGAAAAAGCTTAGTTTAGTCACATTATCGTCCCGTTTGAAAGTAACGCTAGAGTTATTTTTGGAGTCTGAATTTCTGGAAAATGATGTCTTGAAGGTTTTTATCAAAAAGAGTAATTTAAAGGTAATTTTAAACTTAAAAGAGTGAACTAATCTTTATATGATCTTGTAAATTCAATAGGTTTGAAATGTAATTTTTGATTCAGGAGTTTTTTTTACCTTTTAAAATCATGGAAATAATTTTTATTTACCTTATATAAAGAATTTTAAGAAAATAAACATACTAAAAGAAACAAAATTTTCTATTAAAATCAAATTTTATTTCCTAAATTTATCGTTGTTGCTTATGGCACTTTATAAGCCGGCTGACAGATCTGATTTAGGCCGAGTGAAAGTCTCTTGTTTTTTAAAGGCCCAAGGGTACTCCTTACCTACTTCATGCTTTTCACTCTTTTCCACAACTCCTTTTTACAAGGGGGCACATTCACACCCCTCACAAAGATAACACAGGAGAGGAAAAACCCTGCCCGAACCGGGATTCAAACCCTAGACTCCCCGATTACTGAGAAGACGCTCTACCCCCATGCCAGGACGTCGTCATTGCCAAAATTTAAAACTACAAATCTACTTTAACAAATTTTGTTTCTAAATATTAATTATTGTGCCCAATTGATTATATATAAATGGCTCATTCACGACTTAACATATTTTTTTATTGATTTTATCGTAAAGACAGATCAGGATTTGTTTTCCTTTTAGTAACCATATTTTGTCTTATTGTAAACGAAAGAAAATTGAACACATATGGAATGGGCATGAATTGCATCATTCGCAGAATCATTGTGCTTGTAGAAAGGACAGGTGTTCCTTTTCATTCCTTCCTTCAGATGACCGATCAAGGTGTCCTTTTCAAATGAAAACAGAACCAATCAATTCGACAGATTTAGAAATATATTCTTAACTCTGGCAATATCTATTGTTCAATTCAGAAGTATTTATTGCCTATGAGAAAGGAGAGAGAAAAATAGGCATAAAAGGACCTCAAAACAATGCATTCTTTTAGCCCGCTTTGAGCACGTGCGTGGCATATATTGCTCATAAATTCTCATATATTTGATCATATTCCACTTTTATAGCAGTTTTTTTGAAATTCTAAAGAGTGATATTGATGAGATGCTGATTATCCTTGTCGTATTCAGCAAAAAGTACTTTCTTTCCATTGTGTTTGCATTGCCTTCTAAACACTTATATTAGCATTAAAATTTTATTTTAATTATTTCTTTAATTTATTGAATGTTCAGTTTGTTTCTCTGTTAATATAATAAATAAGGAATTAATACACTACTATTATTTTGAATTTTTTGTTGTAATCAATAGAAATTTTAGTAAACTGTATTTTCCATTTCCATTTTTGAAATTTTGAAGAGTGATACTGGTGAGATGCTGATTATTTTTGTTGCATTCAACAAGTTTTTTTTCCCATTGTGTTTACCTTGCCTTCTAAACACTTATATTAGCATTAAAATTATATTTTAATTATTTCTTTAATTTATTGAATGTTTAGCTTATTTTTCTAGTTAATAGAATAAATAAGGAATTACTACACTACTATTCTTTGTAAATTTTTCTTGTAATCCATTGAAATTTTATTAAACTATATTTTCCATTTTCTACAAATTGCCAGTGAAATAATTAAAATATTTCACTTAATTAAATTAATATTTTCCATTTTCTACTAATTTCCGATAACTTCCAGATATATTATTTAATTAATGTACTTATTAATAATTAACCGCATACCATTGGTGAACAATAGTTACGAAAGAACTTGTTAACTGGCGGTATTAATCTTTGGGAAGCAATTATTGCACATGTACCAGAAGACCGTATAGGTATTTTGGACGCCCTTTTTCCAATGGGTCAAAACCAAAATTGGGCAAAAAAACCCAATTGTAATAATAAAATAATATACTAGATTTCATATATTTAAGTCATACAGTTTACTGAATTACATACGTAATGCGATAGTAATGAATAATTTAAAATAGTGGCATCTGAAAAGATATCAACAAGAAACTGATTTCTGAAGCTTTGTTGAAATTATATAAGAATAATGAATGGTTACCTCTCTCACTTGACTTTCTTCTCAAAATATAATTCCTGCACATCCGGAAGTGAATATCAAATCATCGTGAATCAAATTTAATTACTTTCATATTTTTTTAGTAATAATCATAAAACTTGCTGACTACAGAGGTAATAAGATAGTAGTAAACAACTGAAAATTGAAACATTTTGAAAAGTAAGAGCGAGACCGTGATAGCTGTTTGTTGAAATTACATAAAAACAATGAAAGGTTACCATCCCCAACACACCTTATGATTTCGTTTCCCAAATTTTATAACTGATATATCAAGGAAAAGGATGTCAAATTTGTCACAAAATTCCGTTATCAAAAGAATGAAGCAATTAAAGTTAGATAAGAGTGTCTGACACCTGAAGGAAATCACGAGTAGGTAGGTCCTTCACCTAATGACAGTTTAGTGTTTATTTCTGTATATGTTTGTCCTTGTTCTATATCAGATATTTAATACATCCTACTACACGGTGGTCCTTTTCTCTCATTTCTTTGCTTTATTTTCCAGTTAACTATCATTGTGTGCTGAATTTTAAGCAGTTTTTCCACAACAACCCTCTTTCTAATTGGTTTCATCAATACCTTACTCGCAGTGAACCAGATCAGATATCCAGTTGGAACCAGATCGAACTGGAATAAGGAAAGCGGTTCTAGTTGGTTTTTGAGTTTGTTACTGAACAAGAATAAAATTTTTTATATCCGTATGTTTGGTATATATTAAACATTCGAAACGATCATTTCTGATTTTTTAAAAATAAATTTTAATTAACTTTTCTTGTTCCATCAGGCAAATTTTGAATATGATTTTTCACACAATTCCTCATGTGTTTAAGTAATAAAATTTTGAAGGACTATGTGTTTTTAATTACAATGAACCATGATATTTTCAGAGCTTGGCCGGCAATTAATTATTAATTTATTTATTTTCATGCTGCCAATTCATTTAAGAAAAAAAAAAGACATCATTATTAAAGACAGAAAACTAGATTAATAATAAAAAGAAAGAATTCCACTGTTTGGTCCCTTATTGAAAATTCATTCAGGATTTTTTTTAATGAGTTAATCTTTGTACCAGTTAATGTGACATAAATTTTCTAGACGTCTTAATGCTTTAATAATTTTTGTAGCATAAACATAATTAAAAAATAAAAGGTGATCATCATCAACAACAAAGAGAAAGTTTCCTCTATATATTAATTCCTAACTGCTACCAGCTCATCGAATGGGAAGGAATTTTCAAATATTGTTATTTAAAAGTATATGCTCGAAATTACGATGATTAAAAAAACAATGGAAGCTCATTACTATGGTTACAATGAAAATATTACTAAATTTTAGAAAGACAAAATTTACTTTTTTTTATGCGCAACTTCATCAGTATGTTTACATTAATTTCCTGCACTTTTACGTTACCTTCCATTTTAATGTTTTTATTTGGTGTAATTTTATGGTTCGGCTTATTTCCTTACCATTAGCATGGTCAAATAAATCTTTTGCGCTGGAAAAAAAATCAATGAACCAGCCAATCATATGTATGTTTAAAAACCACAGACGATTTTGGAAAAATGCATGTTAGAAGAAGATTAACTGTATAAAACATTTTCAAGGAAGATAATTATAAATGACCCATGGCAATAAAAGAAAAGAAATATAATTTAAAAATTGAAACTACAAGTTTTTTTACATATAATATTAGTATTAGGTACTACACAGAATATTTAACTGCAATGATGGGCGTAAAACCAATGGAGGAATTAGCATAATTTCACATTTTATGGGATTTTTCAATTCTTACACATCTTGTGGATCTGTTGCACTTTCTAACACATCTTATGTTACACTTAAGATTTCAGAGAGTCAAAAGCAGAAATTGACCAGAGTGAGGTCAGAAATGCCAGACTTGTCAATGCTGCAATTCTGAAATAACGCAATTCTGCAAAATTGTTTCGTATTGAGTACTTGTGATAGAGCACGTTTTTGTATCTGTGGTATTGACTGCTTTGAAAAAGTATAACCGCGAAATAAATGTGATTGTGAGTCCATATCACATATTCACTTAAGATGCATTGGTACTTCAATGGGAAAATTTATGTAATTCTAGTAAACGTTGTTCTTGGAGTTTGCAATTCCAGTTAAGAAGAAATATGCTCATTCTACATAGTATCTGCAGTGATCAAATAAATTTTTAAATAAATTATGAAGGAATAATTAAGAAAGTCAATATTCTGTTTTCAAAACCTGAATGCACTGAAATTGTAAAAAGAACATCCACAGAATAAAGCGTGGAAGAGTTTGAGGATTGTGGTTTTGAGGCATCCAAACTGCTGTTCTTCCACCATTCAACAAACATACTATAATCATAATATACAATTCCGAAACAGCCTCAACAAGATCAAAAGCTCTTAATAAGTCTTTAATTTTTTAACCAAATCACTTCAGTTTTCCGGAAATATTGTTTTAACTTATAGTTTCGCCCATAAACTTGCACTGCTTCAGCAAAATTTTCTGAGTTCAGATAAAACGGTTTCGGCAATTCACCTCTTTATATCCTTGTAAGTACAACCTAGTTGACACGCTTGTACACCTTATAGAAGAACCAATCTTCCCATACTGCTTATTAAAGGTTTTCCACTAGCTTTGTTTTGCAGATAGAGTCCGGAATTAGTGATTCATGTGTATTGTGCTAAATGCCCCAATTCGTTTCTTCTCCGTGTTGGTATCAGTCCTTTACAAAGAATATCTTTGAAAATGTTTTATGCTCCAGTTTTAGTCATTCGTGTATCGTTTCAACACTATTTATAGCTATTCCATACTCTAATGTATAACAGGGAAACAAACGATTGTTGCTATTCAAAAATTCAGAAACCTTTTCTCTATAATCGAAAATACAATAGCCTCTATTTTTTAAAATAATCACAATCTCGAATTCATACATTCAAATACTTAAAATTCATACTTCAAATTTCCTTTCGCTTAGTTGAGTGAATAGAAAGTTTGGGAGTTCATATACTGGAGATACATTTCTGTAACCACTGTATTTATGGGATGACTTAATTTAGGCGTTGTTGTAATTCCATTACCTATGCAGCTTTAAGAAATGGCATGATTATTTGATTATATTTCTCAAAATATATAATAAAACAAAGACGTGTCTTAAATGAAAATCTTGAAACATTTTATCTAGAAACCGTTTCAAAACATATATATTAGACAGAAAAGACATATTTGTAATTAGTGTATTCTCTCTTTGTAGATTCAAAAAGTTTTCATACTGACATGAAGGCTTAATAGAAACTGTTACCTTTACCTCACAGAAGCAGATCTTTGCGTATTTATATGGAATCTATAACTTCCTCATTATTTCGATCTCTAAACTGAGATTCATTCATAAGGTGATCTTGGTATTTAAATTCAGACGAAAAGAGAATTCACCCATCAGAGTGGAGTGTAAAAATATGCTTATAAATTCAATTTTCAAAATAATACTAAACGAAGTAATTGTTTCCTGATAAAACAAAACTAATTTCAGGGACTCGGAGATTTATGAAGAATTTTCTTTATCTTTCATTGGGAAAAAATTAAAAATTATTTTGAACTTCTAATCTAGACATCGTAATACGATAAAGTTTAACTCTTAAATCCCCTAACTTTTGTATATTTTTACATATTTCTCTTAATTAAATACCATAAATAATATACGTATAAAAAATGCATCTAATATTGTCCTAAAAATCTAGTGATTAAAACAAGCGTAAGTATTTCTGCAAAATATGATTGACAGCAATACTTCGAAGATATATGTAGAAATTTTTTTTACATATATCAAGGAAAGTATCATAAATTGACTAAGTAAATAAAAAAAGTAAAGTACCAACGAAAGAGTCATTTTTAAATTTAAATGTGAAGCAAAAATGTTTTTTCTTCAAAATTGATTAGTATTTAGAAATCTAAATAAATATTTCGAGAAATTGTTTTTAGTGAGATTTTAGGATGCAATATGCCAAATGCGATTGGACGACATTTGACTGAAGCTTACGTGGGGAAATTACAGATAATATGCCAGTATAAAATTATTGGCTGAAAGATCTTTACCGTATTTTAAATTATCTGAATCATTTGATTGTTTCAATTTATAAATCCCATGCAAAGTGCATTGATTGATTTTTGGGAATTAATAATTCATTCTTATTAAATAATTTTACGAAAGGAATTGTTTTTTTGGCATTTTTATATTTTTTCCCCTATACTTAACTGCACTATGTCCTAAGTAATATGAAACAAGAAATAAGAACATAATTTTCAGACTGTCAAATAATTTTCCATCGTTATCTTTGTTGAGGTAAAATTTGTTTTTTCATTCGAATTCTTATTTGTTTGAATTTCGAAACTCTCTTTAGTTCCATGTTGTCGATGACAAAATGTTATTTTAATGCCTTTATAACTTAATGATATATAAATTTAATTAAATTTTGATTTCATGTATTTAGCACCACCCAGTTGCGAATTCTAAAAAATTCCCCCTAAAGGTTACCCAATATTCGTAATATTAAAATATAAGTTAATCAGTAGGAAATACTTAAAATAAATGATCTTTTCTTTTCAGTATATTCTTTCAATGAATTAAATTTTTTTGAGTATTTTTTTGCTGAATTTTTTATTTTTCCAAAAAATCTGAAAATAAAGTTCCCTTAATGATAGAGTTTCTAAAAATTAGAATCAGAACCGGATATTTGCGATCTTCCAAGTTGTTGTATTTTACCAACAGGATATGCCAAAATTGCGAAAATGGCACAACTTTGGCAAGCATTTAATAGCAGAATTTTGTCCAACTTGCTTGCTGTTTCGTTTTTCAAAAGGCGATTGTTTATTGGATTAACAAGACCACCGTATTGTAATAATTGTGCTAGTATTAAATAAATATAAGGCTTATATTAGGATATAGAAGTAATACAAGTGAATAATTGCTCTAATTTATTCCCTTTTTATTTTCAGTGATGATGCCAATTTGCAAGTCTTGCTTGAATTAAAAACATTTATTTATCGTATCTGCATAATAAATGACTAAGACTAATTTTTTAAGGAATTGGGTATATAAATTCACAATCCTTTTATTTAAGTCATAATATTAGGAAATATATAACTTATTAATTTATTTTGAATTTTATAAAGTCGTTTTAAATGCTTTAAGTTTAATTTTGCATCTAAATTCAAAATACCTATTGGATCTATTTAAAAGACTAATATATGGGTTAATAATGTCCTTTATGATATAAACACATGAAATATTAGAATATGTTGAAACTGAATTAAATTAAAGAAATAGAATAAATTATAAAGTAATAAATTATAATGAAATAAATAAAAATTAATAAATGCGGCAAAGAAATAATCGAAAACTGCCAAGAAAAAAGCTAGATGAACTAAAAAAAATAAATTTAATAAATTTAATTTTGAAACTTTTATATGAATGAATTTTTATAGTTTTTAAACAACGATTTCAATTTCTAAAAAAAATTATAATACCATTCAGGGTATTTTCAAGTAAATTATTCTAGAAAAATAATAAGTCTGAAATTTAAGATGAAAAGTAATATTTTTCGTATTTGAAATAATCTCATAAAAGATTTTAAAATCAAATCTTCATATTGATATTTCGAAGAATAAAGCTAAATTAATTAAGAAATGAATAGAAAATTTAACTCCAATTTTAAGTACCAAAAAAATGAGAATAGAATGTTGCAATAAGTGGATCAAACTACTTTTTCCAGAAGTTATTATATGTAGCAGTTATTTGATAGGTAAGAAGACAGAAATGCTAGATTCACGAGTTAATAAGGCTTCATAAAAAATTTAAGAACTCATTAAAAAGTCTTTTCAAAATTTTCATATCCGATCATCTTTTGAGTATAAAATTAAAACAAAATGTTTCTTTTGGTTATATCAACGCATTTAAAACGTACATCAATTATTCAATTCGTATTTGAATAATTCTTAAAGCAATAAAATATGAATCCTTTGATAGGTAATAGATGGCACCACAATATATTCTGGGATTTCTAATAAAATTTAGACGTATAACAAATTTATGCATAAAGTCAAATATTGCTCTGGTGGTGCCATCTAATGCTAAAGTCTAGAAACAGAGGCAAGAAATGAAATAAGTGCTCAAAATGCATTGGTAATTTATTCTAAATAATTCGGTAATTAGTATCAAAACTGTGTTATCTTCTTCTTAGAAGTATTCCTTCTATTGAAAAATTATGCAAAAGAATTTAGACCAAGAACAGCTAGGAATTTAGAAACATGTTCATTTTCTAACTTAATATGATAAAGAATACAAAATAGCAATAGAGGTTTTTTTCTTTGTAATAGTTATTAATTCAATATTTTATATTAATAATCTATTAAAAAATTTTTATTTTTGTTCTTATACTATTGTTATATTTTCAAACCAATAGAATTCAACGATCAGGTAAAAATTTTACCTCGTGTGTATCAATCAAATAAAAAGGTTTTCTTGATACATGTTTTAATGAAATGAGTATTCAAAAAATTGTTTTCTTCCCATTTATTTTTCAAAAATCTTCAGAAATGCATTTTTTTTCTTAAAACTGTTAACTTATGAAAATGTATTACTTCTTACAGGATAGAAAAATTAGACTTATCAGAATAATTTATTGAATTTTCCTTTGAAGAGGAGTAGTATACTTTTAATTTGGTTTAATTTTGTATAATTAATTATGGATTAATTAAGATTTATTTTTGTATAATTAATTATAGCATAATAAATTTAATTATTTATAGATTATTTTTTTAATTTTATATGTTACCTCACCATTCCCCAGAGGCCAATTGGACGCCATGTTATTCAATGTAGGTAATCAAGGCCCAATACTGCTCAGATTAGAAAGAAAAATTCGATGAAGATGAGATGCTTCAATTTTTCAGATGTTTTCAAGCCAGATCTGAGGACACTTTAAAACTGGAATTTGAAAATTTTTCTCTACTTAAAAATATTTATTCAGTTTCTGCAATGACTTTCCCTTGTGAAAAGAGGTTCTCAATTTTCGGATTCAATAAGAGAAGTTTGCGTAAGTTTTGAAATTCATTACTCCTACCAAATTGGAGTAGCCTTGCGTGCGTTTCAATCGTCCACTTATTTCAGAATTTTAATCCCCGAGATTCCAAAATTTGCAGGAATAATATTTCCGCAAAAACAAATTTGTTATTTATCAGGGCGTGAATTAAGAAGTTATGAATATGCCTTTTATCCTATAATAAACATATTTGTTACAATAGTTATTCGATGTTTTGTCATTTATTGATATAGGTACAACAGTTAGGATGTACGTTGTTGTTACTTATGGCACTTCACAAGCCCACTAACAGAAATCTGCCGGTGTTTAAGTATTTGTTTAAGCCGATTGTTCAGTAGCTCCAACTAGGGTCAAAAGCACTACTTGACTACTTCATTCTTGTAATTCGCTTGCATAACACATCTTCACAGGGGACCACATTCATATAACTCACAAAAGAGCAGCCATGCCAGAACCGAGACGCCTAGATCACGGGAAAGACGAGCTACCCCTATACCAGGATGTTGGCAGGATGTGTGTTAACTAGACTAAGTTATGATTGCATGAAATTAAGAAGCCGCAATGAGCAACAGCAGATAGAATATGAAATATAAGTCCCCTTCCATTTCGAATTTAGATGGTACCATTACAAATTATATATTTAAACTGAAATTTTTTAAAAAATTAAAAATAAATCTTCTGTATTTAACTTAAAAGGGATTTTTTTTTAAACAGCAAAGTCTTTTATCTCCCTATCAATGTCTATAGCATGATATATCGTTTTTTAAAACGGAAAAGATAACCAAATTAGTCATTCTTAAAGTTTTTATTGTCGACTTTAAAGAATTTTTGATTAACTTCACTTTTGAAGAACTTCTCTCACAATCGGCACTTCTTATGAACATTGTGAGAATTATTCGCATCATTATTATAATATTGGGCAGAGTATCTTTCAGTTTAGATTTCACAATAAATTGTAATAATCTAAAAGGTTCCGCATTGATTACTTTACCTTCCTTACTTGTATCAGTTATGAAAGCTCGTAGTGAAACACGTTTGAGCTTGAAATCCTGTTCGTTTATTCCGGCAGATTTTAATCTATTACTGTTAGTTTTCCTCGAGTGGTGCATTCTAAATAATGATTCCGTGATATTTCCTGCATCAACTTAGGGCTCTATTTTTTATCCCGAGTCATTTCTGTATTTTTCCCTGATGTTGCTATCAAAATTTTCCAACGACGTGTGTGAATGAAAAAAAATGAATATCCACCACCTACTGCATTAAAAAATAGGTTACTGAACTCAGCTCAGCTGAGGTGGCTCTCTGAATGTTTTCCAGCTATAAGAGCAAACTTATCATATGCCTTATTTCTGCAGTTTATAATATCCAGACTATCAACTCCAAGCTTGAAAATATTTGCCTTTGATGAGAGGAACACCATATTGCGATGCAAAAAATTCATTTGCACATCAGTGTGTGCACTCATTACTCATCATTTGTACACTTAGTGGCAGGAGCCATGGGATAATCAAACTAGTAACAAGCTCCATTCTGTAAAACCGACAATTTCATTTTGGCCTTGTCATTCAATACGGGAACTGCATGTCAAATTGAATCGACTCCGCATTAATCATATTCGCCTGACCCACAAGTATCTTTTATTCGGCGATCGAGCTCCCTCATGCTCAAAACTCTAGGTCATTTTATCAATTCATCATGCTTATATATTCGTGAAGTGATTTTTGCGATTTAAATGTCCCAATTTAAATTTCCATCGTTAACAGTTTTTTAACTCCTTGTCCCTGGTCATGCCTACGCTTTTGGGGAAAGACCCGCACAAAAATGTTTTAAAGTTTTAAAAAGGTATTGGTAATTATCAACTTATCTAAAATGTTTCTAACCAATTGTCATTCTTTCTACGGTTTTATCACTGAACGTTTTGCATCGTCGGTTTTACAATTCACTTTTTTGAATTTTAACACAATGTTTGCCTTTTTGTTAAACCATGTTTATGGCACAGTATGGCCTTTTCTGGCTCTTGTGCCAATAAAACCAACCAACCAACCAACCAACCAAGCTCGAAATTTTGTCACCACAAAAAGTGATACCAGTGCACCCCCCTCCCCGAGTATTAGAGAAGAAGCCTAGTATTAGAAGAAAAACCTGCATCTTTATCGCTGTTCCTTTTTCAATTCCTATTATTAGTTCATATTCTGTCTATATTTGTTTATATATCTTGTTCAAATTTTCAATCGTTAATGAAATACTTGCTATGCATCTAATCAAATGCAAATACATGTTTTTAAACCTGTATTCGATGACACTTGGTGTTAACGCAGTCTTTTTTCACATATTAATTAAATTAAATTAATTTTTAATACTTTAAATAGAGTTTTAGCAGTCTGTAATGAAAACTGAAATCGACAGGTAATAGCTGAATCGCTAAAATGAAAGAATTTCATTATTTTTCACGTGAAGGTGAGGCATTCGAGCTCAAATTTTGCGAAGATACTTCGCAGGATATAAGTTTAGGAATAAATACCGTCAATAGTTACGCTGGAAAAAAATCTTTTGCCACTTAATGTTGCAATTCTATCATATGTATATACATTTTTGTATTAATTGTAATTATTTAATAAAATGTAACTAAAAATAAGAGTTTTCTGGGTTGACATAAACAGGAATTGATTTAATTAAAAAATATTACTTGTTTATATTATGGCTCTGAAACATGCATGCAATACAATAAAAATTGAAATGCCTTTTTACTTTGAAATCCATACATTAATTCGGTCGTTTCTTTGTTTGGCCTGTGATAATATTTGGGCTTGAAGCCTTAAATTTAAAACCTTAATCAATTATAGCATAACCATTTTTTTATGAAAATTGTAGAATGGGAATTCAGTTTTATTCTGCAATTGATTCCGCTTGTAAATTCAACCGTTGTATGCTTGAACATGCACCAAACATTCTAAACAAATCTATAATTTGTAAAGGCAAATAAATAAATTAGATTTATTTATATTAAGAACATCTATTCATGTGAAAGTAAAATTCTAATTTTAAAAACATGCAAATGCGTCAAAGTAAAAGAAAAAAAAGATAAAAGAATCTGATCTATATTGTTAAATTAAAAAAATTATTGGTAGGGCACAGTATTCAATAAATATTATTGAAAACGTAGATCAGAAATGAATCTTTATTTTTTAATGTTAAGAGATTTTGAGTTAAACTAGTTTATTTACAATTTTGTTATGAACACGCTAAATCTTCACTAGGAGCGATGTCAACAAAATAGAGAGAGAGTTTGTGTTTTTTTTCGATGTCTCTAACTAAATGAAAATTATTAGACTACTTGTGCGTACTATAGCAGAATTATTGAGATGCAATCAAAATAGCTTCATGAAAGTTTTCATTGCCTTCATTGGTCCATATAGCACCATTTTCTTTCAAAGGCAAAAGGAGAAAAATATTTCTTCCTCTGACACTTTTCAGCCAAATTTGGCATTCTTCTTGCAATTTAAAACCAAAAACTGTATGGATTGAAGTTATTTAAAGAAAAATATAGTAAAAACTCTAAAATATATATGCTTATTTTTTAAAAAATGTGTAAAATAAATAATAAGGTAAAAAATTCCCAGACAATTACTTTGATTTAGAAATTAATATCCGTTAATAATTTACCACACAAATACATTAATTTGGTAAAGAAAGAGCACCTGTATTAATATTATCTTGAACCTCAATTTAATAGGTTGAACAAATCGTGATTGGGAAAAGAAGTTATCAAGAAGAATCTTTGTTTTTATGATGCTACGTAGCATTAGAACAAAATGAAACAACGAATTCTGAAGCAGCATTTCAAACATGCCTGATAGAATTGCAATCAGCAGATTGAAGCCGCATTTTTTTGTACTAAATTACTTGCTAATTTCTTGGCAATAATACGAGTAAGTGTGTTTATTTTACTTCATTTCTTGGGTTCATATGTATATCATATAAATGTACCATTGTATGTATGTCTTGTTTCTTTTATTTACTTTATTGAACTACAACAGTCATATTTGACACAGTTGTACTTTGAAGTCTAAAAAATTCAGTTCATAAAAATGCATTCAATCTCATTAAAAGTTTAAAAAATGCGTTAGCTTCAAAATGCTTTATCATTGCATTTACATTTAGATTCACTTCATACACATTATTACAAAGAACTACTCCTATATGAAAAATTTCAAAATATTATTTCGAATAAGATTTTAATAATTGTGTTTAAAATATATTAAAAAGCATTTTACTAACCATGATTTAAAACAAAAATTTATTAAAAAATTCTTTTTCGAAAAGAAAAAAATATTTTACAGCCTTTGTTCTTAATTTTCAAGGACAGGAAACAATGTATTTTTAACTCCTAAATTTCTTGGATTGAAAGTTTCTTCTTCTTTAATACAATTCACTTTTAATGTGTATGTACTGTGATATGCTATGCAAAAAGTGAAGAAATATAGAAAAAGCAATTTTCAATGTTTCATGAAAGTTTTTAATTAGAAAATGTATATTAACTTAATTTATTTGTCATAAGTTCGCTTTAAATACATTTTATGTTCTTATTGTCAGAATGCAATGTATGAGTGAAAAATCAAGGTTATTTAGAGATTCGAAATTACTCCGAAATAATCTCTAATATATGGCAAAAAATAAAATAAAAGAGGAAAATAATATTTAAAGGAAATTTTTAAATAATTTGTTAATAAGAAAAATAAAACTATCGTAATTTTTAATAACATTTTCAGTTGTGAAGTACTATTGCAATGTATTTAATTTCATTTTGAATTATTATAGACAACAGATAAATATTCTTTTTGGGGAAAATAAATAAATAAATGAAAACCAGAGTTTTAGATTCAAAAAAATGTTCGAAAAAAATATATACACGGATTTTAGTCATAAATGAGTTTTTAGTTTAAGTGGTATCTGAAAACAACATGTAAAAGTTATTTTCAGAAGTTCTTTGAGGCTTTATAGAGCTATATAAAGTTTTAATTTATGTTTTCTCAAGATTTGCATTTACTTTTAATTTAATTTACGTGTTTCATGATTTGAACGATGGAATTACAAAACTGATTTTAAAATAAAATAAAAAATGCATTTTGTACTTTTGTTTCATGGTTTGAACGATGGAATTATATAACTGATTTTAAAATAAAATAAAAAACGCATTTTGTACTCTTGTATTCCTAAATGACAAAGCAGAATTTCAACATTTTCCGAATTCAATGAATAGTAAATCGTTTAACTTAATTACATTTTGAAAAATATTTTTCTAGCGCTATCAAGTTGCAAGTTTTAGAGAAATTGATTTTAAGATTCCATAATGTTTGTGATCATGAATTTTACATTTAAGGTTGCAAATGAACCGTATTAAAATGCAAAACTCTCTTTTTAATATACCAAAGAAAAGCATTTCTCAAAACTGGTTTTGATGAAATTTTCTAGAATTCTTTAAGTAATTGAAGAGACTTTTCAACATTTCGATTCATTGAAAGAAGAATAGATCTGATTTGCCATTTTGAAAGGCCAATCAGAGAAGTTCATAAAGGAAAAAAGATTTTTTGTACGTAAATATTGCTGGGAATAGTAATATATCTTGCCTTGCGAACATCAGGAATAAAAGTTTTTCAATTCGACAAAAACAAGATTTTACAGACTTTATCTAGATTCGACCTTTTTTTTGGTATTGAATAAAACGATGTTCTTTTATTTATCCACTTTTGAGATCCGCTTGCAATAAATGAATTCGTTTTGAGTGAAAGAGACTTCATTTCATTCATTCATATGAATTTCAAAAAGAGTTTTAAAAATATCATGAAATAAAGTCTTTCCAGACGTAAAATAAGTTATTTTGCTGTAGGCAAAGAGCTTTCAAATAAAGTATTTCGATGAACTGAACTCTTTGTTACTGAAATTTGTACAATGTTAAGGCATTTTCAGTAGTATTGGACATCTATTCAGACCTTGTTTTCTTGAATCTTTGATTTTCATTTTCCTCCATTGCTGAGTATTGAAAGGAAAGGAGTTGGGGGAGGGGTCTTTTATACTATTCTATTATTTCTTTGGGAATTAAAAAAAAGTAGGACCTTAAAGTCTGCTAAATTTTTGACTATTTTCTTCAAAATCGAAGCTTATATTTTGAATAAAGTAAAATTGTGTTAAATTTTATTCAAGTTATATGGCTTAGGCATTTAGAAGAATCATATTTCATATTTTGAATATGCGGCAGAACGTCAGAACGTTTTAAGAGGAAATCTCTATTTTGAATCGTTACAATCTCTCAGAAACAGCTCTCGAATTCCCAGTCTCACGTCTGTTATCATGTCTATTCCCAGAATCTGTTTGGTTCATTAACGTTTATGTACTACCAAGCATTTGATTATAATCATAAAATTTATAATATCAAGTTTGAAGTGGAGATGCCCATATTATAAAACTCTAAAGAGCTGATTTTTATTTTACAAACCTGACATAATTTCGTTTTTTTTCATTTACTTTAATCTAAATTTAAGGTGAAGATAGTTTTTCTATCTTTACTTAATTGGATCATAATGCTCTTTTCTCCCCATCTCTAAATAATTTATAATATCGCAGTATGATTGATAATAAGGCAAAATATCGATCGATAAACATGGAATTTACAAATTGAGAAAGATGAAAGAGACTTCATGAACATAAGATTCAATGAATTCCTCTCGGCATGTTTATTTATATGCAAGATGAATTCCAAATTAAAATAGATATATCACTGGAACAAGAATACTAATTATCGAAAATCTCATTAATTGATGACTAATAAATAATTCACCTGTAAACTTCTAAAATTATTTGGTCACTATTTATACTATACAGTTTGCTAACATTATAGTATCTTTAACCCATAACTCTATATCGAGTAAAAGATATTATAATGAATTTTGACGAAATTTGTCTCCCCGTTAATATTTTTTTTTTCAAATAACACACACACACACATTTCATGAAGAACAAAATGACAGAGTGCGATATCAACTGCAAAACGTTGGATTTAGTTTAGTTATATTAATATTATTACGTTTTAAAGCAACTCTAGGTCTATTTTGGGACAAACCTCGTAATTTCGAACAACGGTCAGATGACGAGGACGACATTTGAGCTGGTACCCCATTTCCTCACCATACCACACCAGCGGGACGACATCTGACCCGTATGTTTAACATGCACCAGATCCGAGTACATTATGGTTCTTCAGTGGAATCGGGTGTCGAAGCTAAAACTCTCTGGTCCCGAAGCTGAGACTTTACCCCTACGCCATCGTGGCCTACAAATTAATACTTAACAAGGAAAGAGTAAAGTAAGAATTTAAAGGAGTCACCTTTCTAAGTGATAAATAATTTTAATGAAAATATCCAGAAAACAGTAATTTCCTATTATTGTGAATAATAATAATAAAAAAATTAAATTTCTCTTTAAATTCTCTTTTAAATTTCTTCAGCATTCTTGTTTCTCTGTATTGGTTTGATTTATTTGTATAACATTTTCTCTACAAAAGTCGCCCTTTTTTGAAAACTTAAAGCTGTATTTTATTGTAAAAATATTGTTTCTGTATGTATCGTTTATTCCTAAAGCTTATAAATTACTGTTTGGATCATTCCGTATTTAATTACGTTAATAAAATATAGATTAATTTATCGGAACATATAAGTAGAATATGTATCAAATAGGCAGTTTTTATAATATATTTGTCAACTTGCTGTATTGATCCTTTTGCATTTTACTAATTCGGAATTTCTGGTATACAAGTCAAGAAAGTATGTAGGAGCATTTGTGAAAAGAATGCTGTGATTTTTCGAATATCGAATGCCGGCTTTCGAGCTACAAATATCGTTATTCTTCAGATACTTCAGTTTTTAGTAGCGGAATGTGATATGAAGATCTTCAGATCGAAATTCTCATGACATTCCCTTTTACTTTTTTTGATGCTGTTATTGAAGTTGTTCTATTAATTAATAGGGTATTTAGAACAAATCCATTCCAAATAGAATGAAATCCTACAATACAACTCAAATTAAATTAATGTAATAATGAAATATAGCATATTATATTATTTTGTAAAAAAGGCAAATTAATAATTTTTCAAATAAAGCAAATTCATCTCCGTGATGTTGTGATATTCTTCTTTCAAAGTCAAATAAGGGGAATTCCACCCAATTATTTTCATTCGTCTCGTTAGTTCGTGGCTGCATTTGCATAAATTTCGATCTTCATCAACGAACGGAAACTGTTCCATTGTTCTTGAAAGAACACAATTCTCTTCTCACACAAGCCTATATTTGGCTGGCACTAAATATTCGAAAACCTTCCAATGATTAGAAGGAACTAATTCAACCTTTTCATTTAAACTAAAGCCGAATTTTTTAATTCTTAAAAGGGATGAGAACCGTTTCTTTAGCAACTAGCTTTTACTACTTGTAATTGACTCGAATGTTAAGGATTTGTGATTTCCTTTACTAGACGGATTTCTCTTTTTTAAAAAAGATATAGAATCCTTTTACTTAAATGAGCCCTCGGATCATTTCTAATTGGATAAAAGAGAGACAAGTTCATTAACTGGAGTTAAGCACAGGTTTTACGATTCGAATACCTTGAGTTAGTAGGTACCTTTAAAAGTTTTCTGACTTGTGAATTTTAAAGAAAATACTTTTCTGTGATTTAATCAAAGAAACATGTTTTTAAGAGATGAAAAAATAGGTATTAAACTTGGAAATAACATTTAAAAAGGAACTTATTATTTTGTAAAAAACTTTATATCTTTATAAATATATCTTTTTGCTTGATTGTCTTGACTAATAATAAAGAGGAATGTATGTGAGTGAACGCTGTACAAACAATATCTCTCAAACAAGAGCTACGGATTTTAAGTCATATGTATATTGGATAGACACATTTTCATTCCAGATCCAGTTTTAGAAATTTTAATTAATTGAAATTAAGCTAAACTTCAGATATTTCCTTCAATGACTACACGAAAATATTATTTTACAGAAACAAATTTATTTCATCCAAAAATTTCAAAAAGTGTCACAATAATTCGAATGTTTTTTTTTTAAATATTTTTTTCGTCTTAGTTTCCCGAATAGAATATTATTGTTCAAAATTTCAAATCCTTATCTTTGTTTGATAAAATATTGATTTTCTTCTATTTTTGAAACTGACGGATTTTAGGGCAGAATTAGACTTAACATGCTTTCGACCAATTATTTCAAACGATTCTGTTTATTTTTTAGTTTTCTATGCATTGAAAACTAAACATTATTAAGTAATTCATCTGATCCTGATGAATATGAGATTTTTTTTTTGAAAAATTAGTAAGATATTACATAAATTAAGAAAGATGCTCCTTCATGCTCATAAAGTTTAAATGCTCTGAGACTCTGCTTTCAATATTCCTATAAGAAATACTTTGTTTCCGTAAAGAATGTTCTTAGATTAATTCAGTTTAACCATTCCCGCTTTAATTTAAAGCACAAATTCTACGAGAGCGGATAGAAAATTAGGTACGTATTACGTTATGGCTGAAGACCTTTATAATATTATGAGTGAGTTATATGCCGATCAAAAGTTGAAGTTTTAAAATATTTTGACGAAGAAGCTATTAAAATAGGATTTATATAAAATATTTAATTACTAAAATTTTAACGAGCTTTAAGATGTGCGAACCGACTGGTCGCCAAAGGCAACCAATATGCAATGAAGACATGGCGAATCTGCTTTGATAGATTATGAGTTCGTGAGTTATTTTTCTAGGGACTGAGCTTTCAATTGTAAGTTCGTCTTTTTTATGCTTTGCACTTCATCAATATTTATCATTTTTAAGTCTCCCCTATTTTCTTGTGCTGGTTATGATTAGATAGCTCAGATAATATTGGATATGATTAGATAACATGCCGCCATCTTACTCTTCAATATGCACGAGTAGAGCAGAATGGAGATATTTTATCCTATAACACTGGCATGATCATGTCATCAATTATTACTGCTATTACAATTATTTACTATTATTTTTGTTATTATTTACTGCTACTCAAATTATTACCGCTCAAAAATATACTGCATTTCGAATTATTACTACTATTTTTAATTACAACAATCTTTTCTTCAAAATTATCTAAAGAAAAAATACAAATATATTTTTTCCTTTTTACCCATATGTTTCTTCTTTTCGAAGAAAAACATACATTTTAAATTTTTAATTGTTTTATATCTTGGCTTCGCAGAAGCTCAAGCCGGTGCCCTGGCTTAGAGGGTAGCACGTCTTCCCCGAGATCCGGAAGTCCAGGTTTGAGTCCATGTTCGCACAGGGTTTTTCTTCATCTGTGTTCCACCTGTGAGTTGTGTGACGGTGTCTCCCTACATAAAGCGGTTGTGCAAGTGAATGTGTCTGCCAGACTTCTGCCCTTTGGGTGCTCAGGGGTCATTACGCTCAGAAGCTACTGCATTCCGTTTCTGTTTTAACATTGGCACATCATCATCATCCCTGGATCTCAAAAAATAAAGCTGATGATGAAAAACTATTTTCATATTTGAAATCAGCTCATCGAATATGTTAAATAATTCCTGGCACCACATACATATTTTTTTGTTCCTTTTAATGTACTGACTAATGCTAAAAAGCTAAAATCTTAAGCTAAAATTGTCTTTCAAAACATTTGATCTGCGCCGAGATTGAAACTAAATATAATATTTCAAATCAAGTCTTCTATATAATTAGTTTGTGGCTACATTCGTAAGAAAATGATATTTGAACAGTAAAAATCGTGAAAAAATAATTATTTTTAATAACTTCGCTCTTCAGTATTTAATATTTTTCTTATTTGATTTTTCGATTGAAATGAAATGTCATTTTCCAAATTCTGTAATAATCATACCAGAAATAATCATACCAGGAACCAGAAATAACTCGCATATTTAAATGCCTGAAATTATTGGACAGATTACTTTCTTTTTAACTTATAGAGATAAAAAATATATCTCCATTTGCCAAAATAAGAGATGCAATTTAAAATAATTTCTGTATACATTAAAATCATTCCATATTTTTCTTTTCTCAGATATAAAATATAGAGTATATATGTATAGATAGAGAGAGAAGTATTAGCATATAAAACTCGAAATTTTGATAAACCTTCCTGTTTTTAAATGTTATGCAGGATAAAAGAATAGGATATTTATTGAAAAACATATGTAAAAGCTTCGATGACCAATTCTATTTAAAATAAGAAGTGCTTACTTGTTACCACATAATTCTTTAAAAAGATATCAGAAACATTTGACTGGGAAATACAATATTTCATCAAAAACAAGAAAAACGAATTATAATCACAATCTATTTTTTACAATATAACGAATTTCCTAAAGAAGAAGTAGATGCCTCATTATTGATAGAATTTTCAAGTCTTTTCAGCTTTCATATTTCACAAATATTTTATCATAATTTCATACCTTTCAAATCAATTTCAATTTTTTTCATGCGTTGACATTTCTTAGCCTTTTTGGGTCAAGCCTTTGACTAAACTGATTAAAATTACGACTTCCATTATGCAAGTAAGAAGTTCTAACTAAATGCTTAAAGAAACTTCTAAAAAATTGAGCGAGAATTAAGCGATAACTCAACAAATAAAAATAGCGACGGCAACTGTATGCTAAAAATCAGAAAAAGATTCATGGCAAGAAAAAAAATTAAACAGTCTATAAAATTTAATTACTGCATTTGCATAAAGTAATGTCTTTAATTATAATCCAATTACCACTGAAGGAAATTTCTCCAACCGATGATTCGAACAAAGAAATCAATTAAATGATTCGCACTGCGCGCCAGCTCTCTTGCACAAAGAAAATTCACTGAAAGAGGTTTTGGCGGGAAAATTAGCGGAACATTCTAACTTCTCTTTTTTCCCCCATTCGCCGTCTCCTACCTATTTAAAATTCGCAGCTAGTCGCAGTTCCGGAAGAAGCAGAATGCCGAGAAAAATCCAATTAAAATCTTCCAACAAACAAGATTCTGACGCTAATGTAAGCGTTGACATTGCTTCGACAATATGGCGGACAACAATGGTACCAAGTAATCAAGCAGCTCTCTAAGAAAACAAACATTCCATTCGTGCC
Organism: Argiope trifasciata; assembly: GCA_026543055.1. NCBI lineage: Eukaryota > Metazoa > Arthropoda > Arachnida > Araneae > Araneidae > Argiope > Argiope trifasciata. The sequence goes on along the minus strand of JAPMOQ010001578.1, from coordinate 1,391,865 downwards.
TAAATATTCGAAAGGTATCGGATACAGGCGAAAGCTATTTTGTTTCTGCCTTGTTCTGGGAAATGAGCTTTACAGGGAATTAATTGATGGTTTTGTTCCAAGCGACAACTCTGTTTGTCTTGGCTTCGGAAAGTCCTCGTCTGTTTCTGTTTAGAAAACATGGATGGGAGTTGGAGAAATGTAATAAAAGAGCTGAAGGTGGGAGTGATTCAATTGAATTAATGAAGCTTTTCAGAGGTGACCCTCTTTCTTAAGTGACATGCTTGTTCTTCGCAGGGTCTAAATGTACCTAATTTCCGCTACATTACCACCTAGTGTTGTCGGATTCAATTTTTCCATTTTTAGCGGCGACTTTCGTCTCGCTGGCATTACCGTTTGCAGTGAATGTTTATTTCTTTTTTACTGTCTCGTATACTTAGTATAGAGAAAGCATAGTAATTGTAAGAAAATTCTAACTCGAGATTTGGACAAATCTCCACATTTTAGAAGTGGCTCATTTTTGGAAAATGACTGTCAGTCTGTTTGTGACAAAGATAACTCAAAAACGATTTTATCAAGACGGTTGAAATTTAGTTTGAGCTCATTACATCAAATGCTGTTTCATATGTCTGGTATGGGCCTATTACATCAAATACTGTTTTTCGTTTCGCTGGTATTACTGTCTGCTGTGAGTGTTTCTTTCTTTTTTACTTTCTCGTATACTTAGTATAGAGAAAGTATAGTAATTGAACGAAAATTCTAATACGAGAGTTTGACAAATCTCCACATTTTAGACGTGGTTTGAAATATACATTTTTGGAAAATGTCCGCCAATCTGTTTGTGATAAACATAACTCAAAAACGATTTTATCAAGACATTTGAAATTTGGTATGAGCTGTTTACATGAAGTATGCAGATTTCTATTAAATTTTAAGTAAAATTTGTTCAGAGCCTGTCTGTTCTTTATGCTGTACGAATGGAAGTTAACACGCTAATTGTAAAATTAAGGAAGCTAAAGGCATAAAATTAGACATTCATATTGTACATCTGTGGTGTAGACACCTATCAAATTTTGAGTCAAATCTAACAATGGATTGAGTGGCTATTGATCTATACTTTCAGTAATACGTAAATGCTATAACTTAAAAATACAACGACTTCAATGTTTGGTATTGAATTTTGTGGTGTGCAGTTTTGAGTCAAATATTTGTTTCAATTCATGAAAAAAAATGTATGCAAAACATAAATTAGAGTTTTGGATGTTATTAACTAATTCCAGGGATTAAGCGCCAAAACTATAAGGATAATACGATAGATTTATTAAAAATACTAAATTCTTACTGAGAATTAATGTTTGCAATTATTACACCGTTGGAATTTAAGGCGTAGTCTAACATGAAAGTTTATTTAAGAGTATGCGAGAAAGTTTTTTGGGGACTAATCACAAATATTAATCTTAATTTAATCAAATTTTTGTCTTGGAACTTTTTTAAAAGTTTTGAACTGGAATTTTTTTTTTGACACTGTAAACTGAACTTGCTAAATACTATTTATCAAAGACAATTCACATAATAAAAAGAATTATTTCATTCAGAAGAAAGGACAAACATTTTACTATATAAAATGATATTAATGTTTGTGCTAATCCATAAAAGGAGAAAAACATTTTATGTCTGCCATTTGGAAGATGTTAAAAGATTGAGTTAATCAGAATATAAAAGATAATCTCATTCGGATACGCGAATAAAATTGAATTTGAACATCAAATTTACGCATGAGAAATTTAATATTCTTGTCACACTAGCCATTCCCTTTATAGTATAAAACAAGTAACTAGTAAATTATATAAATCACCATATTAAATTAAATATTTTGGAATTTTAGTTTACCTAGATTTTGCTTTGATTTTGAAAAAATTATCAATTTTATCCACATGCAAATTATCATTAACGTTTAATGCAGATAGGTATATTTAAAAATGATGTAACTGATGGCAACTGATGTAACTAGAGATAAAATATTTAGGTTTAAACATTTATAAGGTTTGGAATTAATAGAAATATATTTTATGATTGACATAATATAATTTTTATATCAATTATAGCACAATGATATATTATTAATAATTTTTAGTTTTGCCAGAAAAGTCTCCTTTTTATTCAGTAATATTATTGTATACTTTTTATTTTATGACGGTTTGAAAATTATTTGTTTACCTAAGAATTATTGAATCATAAAGTGTATAAATACCATCTAGATGAAAAAGACACGATTATGTAATGAAAATAATTTTGTACTCTTTCTGATATATTTAAAATTCATTATTTATACTTTCTCATAACTCCATATTTTAAAGAATAAATAAATTTGATTGTCTTGAATTTAAGGAATTACATGTTTGACTTCATTGGATCAAAGTAAATTAATTAATTTAGTAAAGCTACACCGATTCAAAGCGAAGAAAAAATTCACATTGCTAATTACTGTGACTTGCAATATATATTTGCTGAAAGTTCATCATGAAATCCTATTTATGACACTTGGATTCTTTTTCATAGTTATGAAAATGAAAATTGGTAAAGGATTTTAACTTTTTAACATAGCGAGACTCGCGACATTCAGTAAGTCTTAGTTTTATGGCAAAATCCTTTTCTTATGTAAATTTTTTTTTTTTGGATATCTGACCTTTCTCATATTTTATATTTTTTTATCGAGTTTTCTCTCACTTCCGAACTGTTTTGGCTACTTAACCCTATATTCATTTATTTGACATTGATTGAAACATACAATTTCTATTTTTCGCAACTTAATTATAAATAATTTGATTGATTTATATAAAATTCGATTTACTGTGAGTGGCATCACCTGGAAATTGTAAAAAAAATATTGTTTTAACGATTTTACAATATAATGACAAATCTTAAATTAAAGGTCAAAATGCAGCAAACATTTAAAATAATTTATATTCCTTCTTTTTACACTGCTTTATAAAGATGTTTTTATACATTTGCTTTTTTTAACCTAGTTAAAAATGATTTGACTGCTGATAATTTAGAGTGAGTAAAAATTGTGTGTAACACAATTGAACTTTATCTCAAAAGTAAAAGTTTGACAGCCACAGCTCGAAAATTTGAGAACTGACCCTTAATACTATGTGGTTTAAAACCATTTTTATGGGATTATTTGAAATCAAAGATATATACCAACAAGCCCAGAAGCTCGCATGCAATGAAGGAGGAAATGCAACATTGTATCAACGAAATTCAGCTCATGTAAGCAAAATGGTCATGGAAAATTTCAACAAGAGAACGCACATGTGTCAACAAAACTGTGGACGCCATTTGCTCTACTACTACTTTGCTCTGTAATACTATACATAACTCTATCCTATGTACTTTACATTCGATAAAAATTTAAAAATTTAAAGAAAAAATCCTTTTTTTTTATTTAATTCAAATCTTGCGTTCCCATGATTGTTCTATTGGGCAACGCTTCAATTTTACTAACCCTAAATTATCAGCTATCATACTTTTTAATAGGGTTGCCAACACTTTACAGTATGAAGAGTGGTAACAACTGCGTTGATTATTTGCCACCTTCAACAAGTAAAAATAAATGTTTTTATTTACTTACAAAGTGCCAATAATTTAATCTCAAAATAACTGTATGTTTCTTTATGCTCGAAATTACTTAAGAATGGTTGATTTGCTTTGGCATATGGGAGATAAAACCAAAATATAAACGGAAATTTTTATCTTGAATAGGAAAAAAAATCACCTAATCAGGTTTATGTGTTCTGTTATGTTCATAAAATTTTTTTCTTCCATTTTAACTAGAAGGAATTGTTCAGATTTTAACATATGCTTAATATCTGTCTGAATATTTTAACGAAGCCATAAGGAACGGGGTATTTATGGGGAGTCAACAAAAAGAATGAAGCAAAATGAATAAAAAATAAGTTCCGAAGGGGTTGAAGGCAAGAATGATCGACTCATTCGCATCGAAACAAATCAGGCCTCCTGCAGTGCATCTAAGTAATTAGAAGGAGGCACACTTAGAGCATCCAATTGCGTGCCTAGGAAGTTAATCTTCGTTTAATAATTCAATGATGCTTGCATTGGAGGCGCCGTTGGAACACCGTCTCATATTTAATGAGAAACAAAGCTTACTTTTAAAACGTATTAAAAAATAACTCTTTAAATATGAATGTTAAGGTCTTTGTTTCCGTGAATTGGTATTTATTCTATCATGAATTAATTATTTTATACAATTTTGCAGCTTTAAGCATCGCGTATTTCGTATTGTTAACAAGCTATTATGTTGAAAGTGATATTACAGTTGGGTGATGGCTAATTTAAAATGCGTAAATTGAATTTTTTGAAAGTTTCAAGAAGGTGTTCGTATGAGATTTTGTTATGCAGTAAGAAATAACTGAAGCGAATGTTTTCCTTAAACCATCAATTAAAAATTTTTTCATGCAAATTTAAGTCCTCGCTTAATTTTATGTATTAATTAAATTATTTAATCTTTTATTATACAGGATGATCAAGAAATAACAGAAGGTGTTCGGTGCCTGTATCGTTTTATGCACTGAACGGAATGTAACAAAATATGGCCATTTTACAACTTAAAATATGCAGTTTCAATTCGTCAAAAATGTACCAAAAAACGGCGATAGGAGAACTCTTGGCGCTACAAGTGCATCCTGTGAGGAAAACGAATTCGTAATTTTCAATAGAAACAGTAAATAATAACGAACCAATTACCATTGAAACACATTTATTATAGCAACTTACAAATTTGGTTCAAGTTGACCACAAGCCGGATGTTCCAATAATTAATTGAATGCGGTACACGGTGTTTTAGATGTTGACTCGCAACGTATCGGCATTTATTCGTCTGGCATGTAACATTATTTATTCTTTTAAAGTAGGAAATGAATGGAACATTCACTCGGTACACAACGCCTTTCAAGTGAACCAGATCTATCTCAAAACCAGAAATTATCTTCCACCTGGTTACACACCAAGCATTCCTGTTGTTTCAAATCTTTCAACCATTCGCCGTAAGCTAGTTAAGGCAATCGATCTTCTATGCAACTGATTCAACCGTCGGCTTTTACGAAGAGCAGAAATGGCATTTTCATCCCTGTGATAAAACAGCTTGACTAATAAAGCACTTTCTATCGGTGACAAAACCATATACTGGCAAATTTTTGCAGAATGATTTGAATTCCTGCAACCCTTCCTTTAATCCTCAATATCGAATCACAAAATAACCGTAAATACAGATTGCATGATGAGGTTTTTGATCGCAGTGTCAGAATGTTCCCTATCGGCTTTTTTGATATTATTTTTTTCTTGCCGTATTGCAACCGCATAGTTTAATGCCATAGAAACCATATGGTAGCCAAATTTTGTTATATTTCGTTAAGTACATAAAAATCTATAGGGCTCCGAACACTTCCTGATATTTCTTGATCACCTGGTATATTAACTATAATTAACATCTGAACTGTAAACGTTTTCATGCAAATGACATTTACTTCATTAATTTTCGATTCTCTCTCTCTCTCACACACACACACACACACACACACACACACGCGCGCGCGCGCGCGCGCACGCACACGCACACGCACACGCACACACACGCACACACACGCACGCACACGCACGCACACGCACGCACACGCACGCACACGCACGCACACACACACACACACACACACACACACACACACACACACACACA
>JAPMOQ010001578.1:1357556-1386121 GCA_026543055.1 Argiope trifasciata | reverse complement strand
CACACACACACACACACACACACACACACACACACACACACACACATCCCACCAGTTTAAGTTTGAGGTCAGTTGGTTTAATTTTCTCTTTTTTTGACATTTTGGCCTGATTTCAGATGTAAGTGAGAAATACATTAAACTATTGTAGAAAATAATAATGGTGGTCTAATCTGCCACCTTCAACTAAAGAAAAGACTTTTGAGCTAGAATGTTAAATTTGAAGCTATGAGATCCCTGTCCATTGATTGAATGAAATCAACATATTCTGGTAAAACTTCGATGTAACTGGATCGATAATATTCTCTTTCTGACTTTCTCAAGGAGAGATTTCCATCGTAAATACACAAAGAGCACCATTTTTTTCATTTATATTGCAACAAATCAATAATAATTTAAAAATAGGAATCGTTTCAAAATACGAAATGAAAAGAAAATAGAGTAATTCTGATCTCAAAGTTATTCTTGCACTAAAAAGTTTCATGTATTATAGCTTTTTATTTATTTTGCATTTTTGTAATACATGAACTTTATAGAGCTATATGCATTTTCTATTATTCTCGGGAAACAAAGCCTTCAGGCGACATTAAAGGCACTGAAAGAACAGAAATAATAAAAAAATATTTCTTCTTGGAGCCTAACAATAAAAAATGTACACAATGATTATATTTAGACCAAACTGACGAAAAATAATTGATGTACTTGTAAAGATTTTTTCTTTTCGTATTGGCTGTTTTAGTCTTTTTTCCTCTAAACTATCACTATTATTTATCTTTCCATATGTTACTAATCTTTATTAAAGCTGTTATTATATTTTCCCCTTTTTTTGGTAATATGGCTGTTGCTTAAAGATTTACTATTTTTAATAGAATGATGTTGCGATTTATATAATATTGTTACAAGCCTGTAATATTACTTCCCGGAATGATTAATTCAATCACTGGAAAGACCATTTTACAATCAGCTCTATTAGGTGCTGATCGGGTGCCGCGACAGTGATCTCATAGCTTGGCGATTTGACTTTGGCGACAAATAAGATATTACTGTGAACTTCCAGAATGTTAGCAATTGAACCAATAGGAAGTACATCTGATTGGCTTATAAGCGTCTCTATCCATCTTCCGGGAACTATAAAAGGTCGGCAGTATCAAGTTACAGTCAGTCAATCTTGAAACAAGTCATATAATCAATTGAGTAAAGAGCGTACATGAATAATTGGACCAATCCAACGAAGAGCTCAAGTTATTGCTGAATGAGGCTGTATGCGAGTTCTGTTGTTTGTTTTAGAAGAGTCGTGCGAGAAGTAGCCTGTCATGTAGCAGTGACTCAGAATTTGGAAACAATGGGGAATTGCAGACGTTTGGAAAGACTGTAGAATGAAGCTACGAAGACTCTCTTCACCTGCTGAATTCTGTCTGTCTGTTTTGTATGCTGGGGTTGTTATTACTACCGATAACGCCTTGTGGACTACTGCTGTTGCAGTGTGTTGTTATGTATTACGACTGTTAGTCTAATCTGTATGTTTTGTATGATGGTATACGTATTCAATAAAAGTTGTCGGCCGTTATTAAAGGACTGAGTTTATTTCATCGACAGACAAATCGGGAAGAATCTCGGAATTTCCGTAACAGTATTAAATGAGCATTAAAAAGAATTGTTTCTGTTTCCAGCTTTACTTCGATATTTTGTGACCTATGTAGATTATCAGGAGATAATTTATAATAGCAATCTGTATTCAATCTAAAGATTGGCAAGAAACAAATTTATTAACTTGAGTAAAGCTTGATTTTCCGTTTTCCATTTAGCTTTATTCTATTTTAAGTAAAGCCGCTTAGATATACTGATACCATAATTACTAAGGAAAGATTCGATCTTCTACATTCCTTATTTTTTCCCCCAAGAGCTGCAGAATCGTGGATAGCTTCTGCTTTAATAACACCACTTGATAAAAATCACCCACTTTGCAATAAAGAACTTACAAGATTGAGAAAGAAGAAAACTTAATCTGCTGTACTGGGTAATCTTTTAGGGCTCTAATGGTAAATGTGTTAAAATGAGTATCGCATCCCTAAAGAGTAAACTTTCCTTTAATAGAAGTCAAGTACATATAAAAATAATAGCAGCATTAGGCACAATTTGGCTTCATTTATATAATCAAGTTATTTAAAAACAGAAATACGTCTTTGAAGGAAATCGACATGGGAATATTTAATAACATTAATTTAGTTATATATTTAATGCATATGAATAGTCCTATTATAAATTTTAATAAGACTGTTTTTATCAGATTTAGCTCTAAATGATTTATTGTCATGCATCAAACATAATATTGTTTTGATTAGAGACTTTTTGAAGGCACAAAATGTACGCGTAGAAATTTGGCGATTTATCAGTTTTTAAGCATCAATTTTTCGTTTTTAGGGTTATTAGTAGCTGATAAAGAATGAAGTCACATTAGGCGACATATCGCCAACAAATGTTACAACTTGGTACGACGTGTACCAGGTCCTTGAGTCTCGCTAATAAAGTTGATGGGTTGCAAGAAACTATCAAAGGTAGAAGCACAAAGAAGAAAACGGGAATCACCACAAAACAGCGAAAGGAGGTAAAAAGCAAAAGAGCCTTGAAACATTAAATTCCAAATTCGATATATATCTATAATTTAGAGACAAAATCCGGACTCTAAATTTTATCTACCAAGCATTCTATGTTTTGAAAGCGTCGTGTTCATTTTAAATTGTACAACAAAATAGAGATATTATCTCATGCAAGGTTTTCTTTTGAAAATTGAGAAATTTAAGCATTTTGTTTAAAGTTCGTATATCAGATTTAATCGGACAACAAAATAGAGAAATTAGCTCATGCAAGGATTTCGCTTACAATTTGATAGAAATTTACGCATTTTGCTTGAAGTTCATATATCAGATTTAATTAGATAACAATGTAGAGAGATTAGGTCATGCAAGAATTTCACTTAAAATTGGATAGAAATTTACGTATTTTGTTTGATTTAAAATTTAGGTTTTTTTTTTTGATTTGGGGAGGTCTGAAATATGGAAATTTGCCAAAATCTCGAATTGTTTTGACTATTACAATACTTTCAATTTGTTTACTTTTTTTTCGTACAAGAGGGTAAAACGATTTACTGCAGTTCTAAGCCACATTGGAATCATCTGGAAAAAGTTTTGTCTTTTTGTCCTCCCTTCGTGTACTCGGATTCCCAGAACAATAAGTGTGCCTTTTGGAATATTCCAGACCCGCGGAGAGAAAATTCAATATTTAAAACAAATTTGGTTGCAGCCTCACGAAACAACACAGCAAGCACCCACCGGTGATGAATGCCGGGCAGCAGGCGGAGGCTCCTTTTCTTGTAAAAATCGAAATTTATTTCAGCGGGCTCACGCAGGAAACATAAATTTCCCAAAGAGCGAGATATTACAAAAACCATATACATAACAAAACATTTTCGATTGCTTTTTGGCGAAGAAAGAGCTAAGCGAAACAAAAAAGCAATCACCCCCGTGATTGCTTTTTGTGTTCGACTGGGGCCTGCTGCGCTGCCTGCCTTATTTGATTTGAGTGTTTCTAGCATAAAAGGGAAAATATGGTCCTTCCGTTTTTCTGAGGAAACGCAGCGCAAATTTGGCATAAAATAAGGCACATTTGTGTAATGTAACCCTTTTCTTTTCCATATCCAGCAAATAGTAATGGTTAATGTAACTCTATTTGAAAGTCGAAAGCTCTGTTTTTCTTTTTTTAAAGGTTTTGTTATGGAGGGTGTTCAACTGAATCAGTTTTTGTCGTTAGAGACAGAAACATATATTATATAGTAGTTTATAAAAATATATTATAGGTATTATATAAGTACTTACAATAATAAATAATTATAATATAAATCTATATTATAATTATTATAAAAATATTATATAATATATATTTTAAAATTATATTATATACTATTTTTTATTTTTTGTAATATTAAAGATATTAATTATTTCAATACATTTTTACAAAAAGTATTAAAATTATTATTTTAATACCTTTTGGGAAGATAAGTAAATAAAGTTATTTGTGGAACGCTAAGTAGATCTGTCACAGATATGTGTCCAAGAAATAACAAGAGATTCAGGGGAGAGAAAGATTATAAATATTTAAAAAATAAAATTTTTATTGAAATGTTAGCTCATTGTTTTAATAACTTATTTATATTCTGATTTTCTACTTCCTCATAAAAGAAATATATGTAATAGTATATCGAATAATATGTAAAGTTGAATAATCTTCAAATAATTTGTGGAAACGCAGCTCAAATTCGACATAAAATAAGGTACATTTGTGTAATGTAACCCTTTTCTTATCCATATCCAGGAAATAGTAATGGTTAATGCACCTCTATTTGAAAGTCTAAATCTCTGTTCTTCTTTTTATGGTATCCGAGTACATTCGAAGGAAAGTTTTTGAAAAATAGGATTTTTAAAAATTTATTTAATATACTATGGTTTTTAGAAGTATTCTCAATTATATTCTCTTGCACAACCCCTTTTTAAAGGGGGGGGGGGTGCATTAACACACGTCACAAATAGAACACAAAAGAACAACCTTACTCAAACTGGGACTCGAACCTGGGGTTCCCAGATAACGGGGAAGACGCATTCCTTCTATACCAAATCGCTGGCAGCTAGAACTCGAAAATGATTTGATATTAGTCTTAATAAGCGTGAATAAAAATATTCCAGCATATATATTGATATTAGATTATAAAATTGAAACTTTTTAAAAATAATTTTTGCTTTCCAATACTGAAAGCAAACACACACACACTTGTTTATTATTAATAGAGATTTTATTTTGAATTTTAGTTACTAATTCAGTCATCCATTTTGCTCTTTGTTACCTCAGAGATATTCCGTTTACTTACCATCAATTTCAGAATATTTTATAGCAATTGAATCAGAAATAATGCGTGATTTTATATCTTCCTATGACAACAAAACAATGTTTTTTTAAAAGCATGCGTTTTAATATGTAAAGGATCAAGAACAACAAAAGATTGCAAAGAGATAATACCCTTTCTCTGCGCATTGAGAGAGGTAATAGCAGGAAAAGGAATAAGGTATGCTTTGCTCAGTGAAACCGGAATGTCTTTAAAGTGCATAAAATGATTAGCTCCACAGATTGCATTAGCCTTTTTTGTCCGTCCGTCCTTTTCTTCTGATAAAATTCTGCCTTCGCTGACGCCATCAATCTTTTGAGTTAAAAGAGAAAAATTGCTGATTCAGTCGCGCTGTGCATTTTAGTAAAACGCATTTAATCCTTCCGATTAAAGGAGGCGGAAGAAGGAAAAGAGGGGTCTGGGATTTATCGAACGCTTCCGACTGAAAAATTCATTTTAAATGGCAGGGAAATAAATATGTTGAGGTTAATCATTATTGATAGTTGTGGTCAAATTAATGTTCTTTGTTTGGGTATTGATTAATCCGTAATTAGGGGTTTAATTTATCAGACAATGTCTTTCGACTTGGCTGAGAAGGGATTAAAACTTTAAAGCTGTATATATAGACGCAGACTTGTTTTTTTTAAAAATTTAATTTTCGCTTATATCTATATAAATTTTTGTTTGAAGAAAAAATGCATAAGAGTGTAAGTACCATATTTCAGCAAAATATTTTAATTTGCTTTTCGAAAATTAAGAAAAGATGCAAAAAAATATAAACAAATAATACAATGTAAAAAAAATTCAATTCCTACGTAACGTGAACAAAGAAAAAAATTATTTCAGTTGCTTTTTAATAAATAATTACATTTAATATAAATATGCTATTCTGTTATTAAATAAAAATTAATATTGTGATATGTATATTCTGTCATATGTATATACATATGACAGAATCACAATATTAAATGGTAAAATTGGAAGCGAATTTCCTTGCAATTTTTTCATTTTCGTATCTATACATGGTATTGGACTTTTATTTTTGCTTGTCAATATTTATTCGTTTTACATATTTTTTCTTTTCTAATTTACAAAGCCGATAGTGGTCTATATCTCTATTCACAAGAACTGAATTCGCATTTTTCACCTTCACGTGAAAAATACTAAAATCTTCGCATTTTACCGATTGAGCTAAAGCTTATCGATTTCAGTTTTCATTACAAACTACTAAAAGTCTATTTAAAGTATTAAAAAATGAATTAATATCTGAACGAATTATCGATATTAACATCGCTATGTACTACAAGATTTTAATATTGCGTTTAAACTTGAACGGACGATTAAAAATATTTTATGGACGACTGAAAATTTGGACAAGATATACAAATAAATAAATAAATATAGCGAGAGTTTGAACTAATAGTAGGGATTGAAAGAAATATAATTTTTAACCAGTTAACTGGTTTCTACTAGTATATTTGTCTTGTAAACAGTGCAACATTTTGCGGTATGAGGAGTTTATAAGGCAAGAGTAATAAGTAGTGATAATCTTTAGTTTGAATTACAAATTTTGTAAGCATTGAAACATATTCATAAATTTCAAGACATTTGAAATATTTTGATGCCGATTCCCCCCCCCCCTAAAAAAGAATAAATAAAATATTATTAATAATTATAAAAAAATCTATTATATTATCAATTTTTTTGCTAAAAATTATCGCTATGTTCATCCAATTTTTTAATTTTTTTTCGTTCATATACAACAAATGTATGGTAGTTAAGTAAATAAATATGAGTGATTATTGAAATAAAACAATAAAAGTCCTTTCATTGCAATATAATTTGATATTACACACATTTAGTATTCCATATTTATATTTGAAAATGAATGACGGTTTACAAAACTTTTACAAAAATTCACACTCTTCCAGCCAATTTTGATGAAATTTTGTTGCTGCTAATTTTTAAAAAACAGAAGTTAATTGGAATTTAAGAAAAAAAAGATTAGTGTTTGCTGTTTGGGGGAATCCTGCTCGTATTTTGAGTAAAAAATGGTTAAATGTATAATTAAAATTGAAGAAAATGTATTTTTATATTTGTCGTAAGGATATCCAGGTATTCTAGGCTGTTGAGCAATTTTGCCCACTATTATATTTACATTTTGTTATTTATTGCAAATGATCAATAGCTGATTCTCCAGGAATATCGATTATATTTAATTTTATGAAAACTGTTGAGATATAATTTCTTGTCCATGATTTTGCCGAATTGACTAAAAATTAAAAAGATTATTTAATTCTATTGCTTTCGATTTGAATATTGCTTAAATAAACTCTATCTAAAGGGAAAATCCATGTGATACCAAAGTGCTATTGAAAAAATATCTGAGGCATCTATTTTCTAAATTTTCCGTTAGAACATTTTGGTTCTTTTATGCGTTTTGCACAATAATTACGCAGATATTAGTTTGGTGCATAAATATAAGGCGTTTATCATCGTGGGGGAAGATTATACGATTCTTTTTGTGCTGTCTTTTCGTCTCAATAGTAGCATGAAGGTGGTCGAGTTTAGCCAGACAGACATCGTTGTTGATGTTGAATCGACACTTACCATTTTTTAAAAATCTATAATTCGCCTCTGTTGATGCTCAAAGTTTTTATCGTCGATGACCCACCAATAACAAATACCGTTAATGATGTATTTGTGGTAAGCGGTGTTGGCTCAGAATAGAATTCGGGTCCTTTTGTTTAGAAGCCTCGCAACATAACCACTAGACAAAAGCAATTGCTGATGCCTTGTAGATGTTATCTGGCTTTTGAATTTACCACCACATTACTACCTCTTCAGTGAGTCTGAGATGAGATGAACGATGTTATCTCACCAAGTGTTTTTAGCGGGTGACGAACGATTTTATCGCACCAAGCATTAAGGCTGGCGATGAACTTTTGTTATGGTGGAAAGGGGTAGATATTATGGCAGATAACGGTAGAGGGAGCCACGAAGGTCATATGAAGGCTCATTGTTCTAGGTCACCAATGTTGTAAGTTGAGGTTGGCTTGGAATAGAACTTTGGAACTTTTGATTCAAAGCCTTCTAAAATAACCACTAGACAAAAGCAATTGCTAGTGATGTTATCTGAATTATGAACTTACCGCCATAGGTTCTCAATGGTCGGCTCCACTTCTGTCTCACAAAACACACAACATTGCCATATTACAGAACACGTCTTTTGTTATTTCATTTGGTGAAGTTCCTGGTGAAACACAGACCTTTCTCTAGAGATTTTTGAAGAGAAACCATGATTCATCCCCAGTGACAAGATGCTTTAGAAATGAAAGCCACTCGTTTCGTAGATATAAATTTGTGAAAATTGACATTTGGCTTTTTTTTTGTCGCTGATCTCGTAGGGGATCCGTCCATACCTTTCCTTTCCAAGTCTTTTGAGACGATGAAGGATAGTTGAATGGCCCTCATTGAAGTTGTCGATCAGAATTGCATTTCTCAACCTTTCGATGCCGCCCACGGCTTCTAAAAGTTCCTGTAGTCGAAATCCAGTGGTAGACCTCTTATTGGCTTATCTTCCAAAATTAATGGCGTCAGAAACGTACAACCCTGCAATGACTTTTGCTGATTGTGCTGGCACCAAAATGTTAATCGAAATCGAGAAAGGACTGCGCTGCTTTCCATTCTTTCACAAAGCTATACAACATAGTATGACGAATATATGATTTTAGACAGGTATTTTTGTAGCTTAAAGGCAGAAGAATATTTTCATTCATAAATTTATAAAATATAGTAAATTTTTATTAAAATTTAGAATGACAAAGACACACCTGATAGTTATGCACAAATCCAATAATAATCAAATGATCCGTCTTTAGTTTAAAAAATGGAAGAAAAATCATAAGATTAAATGTTTGATGCATATTTTATGATTGATTAGCATTTGGTGAAATAATGGATAGATTGCAAAATTATGCAAAAATAGGAAGGTGAAAGAATATTTTTATTTGCAGTGCACCTGCTGAAGTTATTACATCTCGATGTTCAATCATTTGAATATGCATAGTACATTTAAGCGATATTCAGTTCAATGATACATTTTTGCAAGTGCTCAAGGAATAATGGAATAACTGAAAATCAGCTAAAATGCAGTGAATTAAGGCGAAATATTTGAAGTGTGAGCGCGTTTTGTAGGAGATCTGAGGAGAACCCTTACTCCTTCTTAATTATTAATTAGCAGAAGGATAATTCCCGATTGTAAATAATATATTTCTTTTTCAACCATATACATATACCATCAAAAATAAAATTCTTGAAGGAAAGTATTCCTGTCTGGCATGTACAGTTGTTACAATTACCAAGTTTTCTCACTAAATCACCATCAAGTCACATAACGCCATCTATCGGATTCAGAGAAATAACAATGTTGTGAAATAAATCTTAACAAACCGTGTTAATAATATATAATTTCAAATATGTGTAACTATTTCTATTAATTATTCTTCTGCTTAATTTTGCAATGCTTTCAAGAATTCTAGGCACTCCTTTACATTCTAAAATGTATTTTTTATCAGGTTTCAGTAAAAAGAATAATGTTTAATGATTTTTCATTGGATCGTGAAGAATCAATAAATATGGAAGACACTTCTATTTCTGTAATTAAAATTAAGTTGCAGAGATTTTACAGTTTGGAGTCTTTTCAAATGCATCTGTGGGCGCTCACAAACAACGAATACATTAAGTCGAATAATTTTTTAATTTAATTTCGTGTCTGCAAGCGAAAATCTGATGTTTTTTCCAGTTGATTTAAGTCTTATTTCTCTTAATTCATTCAAATTCTTGCTAGGCATGCATGAGATTAAAAAAAACGAACAAATAATAAATTGAAATTTGGTCAATGTATCTTTTGAAAATAACAACTAAGTTAATTATAGATTTTAGAGTTCAAATAATATCTTTTAATCACGCAATAATTTTATCTGAAATCCAATAACTTTTTACGTTTTTTTTTCCACAAAATATGACGTGAGATAGAAACATTTAACATTATAGTGTATAAAATTATCGTGAGGATCTCCTTTATTTATTATTAGTAGGACATTTTCGTTCATTTAAAAATGTACACATTGGATATATGATTATAAAAGAAATATTTCAGAAGATATTACAAGAACTTTTTTTTACAGAAAGAAAGGTGTTTTCTTATCTATTGATATCGTTAAAATTTTTTAACAGTCAAGATATGATTAAACATATTTAAGAGTTTTATTTTTACTTTATCGAAATTTTGAAATTTTTTACAACAGTCGTTCAATATTATTCCATTTCTTTGAACTTTATAGTTGCATCAAATTTTAATGCTTGGAAAATTTTGTGTAGCACGATTAAGGAAGTTTTAAATAGCAGTAAAATAAATTCTGATTCGAAAGCAAGTATGCTTTGAAATGCATGTGAGTGTATTTCAAAGTCATATTAAATGCATTTAATGCAAAACGATTTTAATTTATATTATTTTAATAAAAAATAAATTTATTTAAATATATAAAATATAAATATTATACTTAAGATTATAAAACATTAATATCTGGTCGGAAAATGAAAGAAAAACTCCTTAACATTCGAGAAAAAAACTTATTACAGGGAGTTATTAAAAAAGCAGTATTAAGAAAATAGAAATTGTGGACGTTATTCAGAGTGGAGATAGATAGCACTAGTTATCTTAGACCGGTAGGTCGAGCAGATAGTGCCAGTACGGAGAACTGAAACAGCGACAGTAATGGCAAAACGTCTAGAGTAGTGGCTCGCAAAGAGGTGCTAGCCATTATATGATTTCTATAGGCCAAGAATGTGTCCCCAGCGGATATTCACAAACAAATTGTTGAAGTGTACTGGAGCGAAGCAATGAGTAGATAAAAGAAGGAGAAATGTTGAAGCGGGCGGAGAACAAGATGGAATGTGGAAATGTTTAGGTGGGAGGTCTGGAGCCCCTCCCCATACATCAATGATTTTGCTTCCAGTAGCTATTTCCTTTTCCCGGCTTTGAATAGGCGCTTATCCAAAACAAGGTTCATATCAGACGGTAATGGACAAGGACCTGATTATTACACGGATAGATTAAAGAAAATGGTCCAGTCAGGTAATAAATGTCTTAACAGGTTTGGTGATCATGAAGAGAAGTGACCGCCACATATGCCTCTGAATTGCTTTTTTGTATTCTGTGTCTCTCGTTAACAATGCATTTTTCCTTTTTCTGGTAAATTTTTTTTGTTCACCTCTTGTATAAAAGTGAGAAATATTTTTTTATTTGCTTGGAGTATTGTTTGCAACTTCTTTTGTTCATTATATTTACAGTTTTGATAAAAAAAGTGTTTACTTTTATCCTAGAGCCCTCGTATGTGAAATATATAAAAATAAATCGTCGAAATATTTTAACTCAAGAATATGATGGATTTCCACATTTCAGACCTTCATGAGTTCGAAAAACATATTTTTGAAATCGTGTCTCTCTGTGCATGAACACAAAAACTCACATGCGCTTTTAGTTTGACGGATAGTGTTCTGCAAGTAATATTTAAACGTTAATTTCTGGCAAATTGTGATACAAATTATTTTTGAAGAATCTGCCTGCCTGTCTCTCTGAGTACAAATGAACATTATATGTATGTTGTTGTTAATCATGGCACTTTATAAGCCCACTGACATTATCTATCAGCTATTTAAGCCTAATTGAGAGTCTTGTTTTTTCAATAGCGACAATTGTGCGTCACATTCATATGCAGAACCCCTTCTCACAGGTGGGCACATTCATACATCTCATAGATAGAACACAGAAGAATAACAACCATGACCGCACCGGGACTCGAACTCGGGGAAGACATGTCACCCTTACGCCAGGATGGCGGCATGTTATATTTATAAAAAGTTAAAGGTTTGATTTATAAAATTTTATCACTTATTTAGTATCTAAAAGATATATAAACGCCGAATTTTTTTTCTAGATTCGTAGAAGGACTGAATGTGTCTTTTCATTTTCATGTATATAAACAAGTTGCACTCACGTACACATAAATAAAAAATTTAAGTAATGAAGTTTGCTACAAAAATTATACTCTGTTAATTTTTTTCATCTCAAAGTAGTGGCTGCCCTTACTTACCTTATACTTTGTATTTACGGTCATGCTGGAATATTTTAATATTTTTTTTAAACTTTAAAATAAATGCAAAGTGTCGTGTTATAGTGCTCTGTTTCATTATTGATTTGGCTTAGCCAGATCTGTATAAAATGCCTCAATAGAACGTTTGATACAAAAAATTTATACTTGAAATAAAGTCCAACATTCCTCTGATTATATTTGTGTGAATTGAAATTTTTTTCGAGCCTGATTTTCTTCATTAAAAACTTTAAAAAAGTGTCTAAATTTATGATCTCACTTGTTTTGCAGTTCTGTGCTACACTGATCAGCTTAGAACCATCTGAAACGGCAATTATATTTTCTTCACTGTTTTGCAAAATTCTCGGGTGTGGTAATCTGAAAACAAGTAATACATAAAAAAAAACTATCAATCCAATTCCTAATTAGGTTGACAAAGAACATTTTTATTTTGGTTACTTTTTATTTAATAATTATCAAAAAAATTATTAAGTATAAAAAATTACTGATTAATTAAATTTAATTAATGAATGAATATTAAAAAAACTGTATTAACATCAAGTATCGTCTACTACAAGTAATCTCAGAGCTGGAGACAAACTTGGCAACTATTTGGTGACCAAATAGAAATTACAAGAAATATTTGATTAATAAGTTAATATTAAAAAAACTGTATTAGGATCAAGTATCTGCTTTCGTGACCAAATAGAAATTACTGTCAAAAGTTAGGTAATGAAAAAATATTTAAAAAAAAACGGATTTTAAGATCAAGTGTCATCTACAAGAAATATCAGAATTTGAGAACCGTTCGGCGACATTGGTGATCAAATAGAAAGTACTGGAAAAATTTAATTAATGAATTAATATTTGAAAAGAAATCTGTATCAAGATCAAGTGTTATCCACTGCAAGTAATCTCAGGGTTTGCCGGCAAACTTTGTGACCATTTGGTAACTTTGGCGTCCAAATCGAAAGTACTGAAAAGATTTAATTAATGAATTAATATTTAAAAAAAACTGTATTAACATCGAGTGCCATTCACTCCAAGTTTAAGAAATGTATTTGAATTTGTATGGGTGAATAAAAAGTATTTTATTAATGATTGAAATTTTATTTACATAGATAGAGTGTGAACCAATTGCAGAAATTAAATAAAAATCCAAGAACATGAGGCGTTCACAATCTCCCCCAAACTGCACAGTTTTATGAATGAGGATGGAGGAATAACTACCTTTGTTTTAAAGAATACGCGAAAAAGTGTTTGAGAGACCATTTACACTGTTTTATTTTTATTTTCCTTTTCTATGCAAATATAAAGACCAGTTTTTTCAATGGGAGATTACTTTGCCTCCAGATCTTTAACTACAGTCTATTACTATTTCACGAGCAACAGGGTCATCTCATTTTGCAACACGGAAGAAAGATAACATTTTCAATTAACTCTTCCAGTACGAAATCCCAATGTAGTGCTTGTTATCGAGACAGAAAGAGCTTCTGTTTCTGTTACTCTTCCGCACCGGTTGAAGGACCTAGACAACCGTCTAGACATCGCCAGAGTAGATTATGGGGAATTCTGGGAAAGAGGAAAACTTTTTTGCAGTTGTTGAACCAGGGAATGGATGTAAGTTTTTCAATTGCAGTAGTTTTGAGGTTGAGGTTCGTAAAACTGTGGGTTGCGATGCCCTAGGGTATCTAACTTTCTCGTACGGCTTCACGAAATATTATATGATTTTTATAATTTAATTTGTACTTTTAATTCATTATTCCATATTTCAACTATTTGACCGACCAAATATGAAAATTTTCCCCTATTCAAGACATGTTTAATATTTCTGATTTTTATAAATTTTATTTATATTGTTTATTAAATTTTCAAGTTTGTTATTACTCATTATTATTTGTTTACTAAAAATATTGGTGACAACAAAGGGTTTGACAGTAATATTGATTGCATTTATCTTTTATTATTAATTCTGATTTGTTTAACTCTCATGTTTTTATTTTGCATTTTGTATTATGTTATTATTATATTCATATTAAATTGCTTTCAATAATTAAATTACTTGATCTCAATTACAACACTATAAACATTTTTACATGTCAAAACTATCAAAGTTAAGTATTATTTTATGTATTACATTTGTTAAGCATTAAAGTTGATTTATTTTAATAACCTTACAATTATTCTATTATGTCACACCTATTTTAACAGCCTTGCACTTATCATGTTCTTCTCACTTATTTTAATAACCTTTCATCAACTCTATTCTGTTCTCATTTTATTAACCGTACACCTATTCCGTTCAGCTATGCCAATTTTAATAACTTTGCACCTATTCTGTTACATCTGTTTTAGCGGCCTTGCATTTATTCTGTTCTGTTCTCACTTATTTTAATAACATACAGCTATTCTGTTCTGTTCTTATCTATATTAATAACCTTACACCTATTTTACAATTTTATGTGTAATCTTAATGGAGTTAAGTTCTATGATATCATGTCGTGTTTTAAGATGTCTACCTTCCAAACTTCTCGGTTTTGTCTTTTCACTTTTCGATTTTGCCAAGTAAACATCACATATATTAAGCAGAATTCTTTTCCCTTAATCATCAACCGTTGAAGAATAGCACAAGATTAAATATTTGATAAAACATTTGGAGTAAAAGAATCAAAGAGTAAAAATTAAATCTACTGTTGAGAATAAAGCCAAAGCATTTTGAAAAAGTAATAGAAATTCAGGAAAAAAAATTGCCCGATTGTTAAAATTTTATTAAATTATACGATTTTTTAATGTTTAAAATTTATTTTTTGCAGTAATATTTTCGGAATTTATCCTGAAATAACTAAAAATTTAGTTTAATTTTTTTTAATTAAATTTCAAAAGAATCTATCTTATGCTCTGCAGTTCATATTCCTACTGTTCAAGTATATCTCCTCTAAATTTGATAGATCTAGGTGCAGAGAGTGTCATTCACGCATGCGAGCGCAGACAAACTCATCTTTAGATTTAGTAGAGATTTTTAAAATGTGCTGTTCATCTAACAACGTTGAGATGCGTTTCAATTGCATTAGGTACTAGATCATAACTTTACACACATTTTTAATAGAAGCATAAAATGCATTTTTCATTTGACAATGTCGAGAAGAATTTAATTGTATTAGGTACTCGGCCAAGAAATGGTGACAGTGGAGACTTATCTTCGGATTAAGGTTCTAATTATATATTTTAGGTAACCAGGTCTTAATAGTTTCCCCAGAAAAATATCTTTACATTTCAAATTTTGATAGATGTACAATGCATCATATTTTAGAAACCTTGCGACATTCAGACCATGTCATACACACACACACACACACACACACACACACACACACACACACACACAACTTCATTTTTAGTATAGATATTAAATGATCGGTTCATTTGACGATGTTTTAAAGCCTTCTAATTGTATTAAGTACTAGCTCAGAAAATGATGATTGGGGGTCTTATCTTTAGGTTAAGATTTAAAAATATTTTCGGTAATCACATCTTAAATATTTTTCAGTTTCAAATTATGATTGATATGATTCATGTTATTTTAGAAACATTGCATCATTCAGTTCGTCTCTCTCTCTCACACACACATACACACAGAAAAAGAGAGATAACTTAACGAGGGACCTTTCACTGCAAGCCTTTTCGCTGTAGTCATTCTACATTTTATTTCTAAATAAGCAGTCAGTAATGACCAGATATTTCATTTTTACTATTCCAGTAAGCATGAACATATGTACTCAATAGAAGTCGACCCAGGCCTCTCCTTCTTGAAAATAATTCATTCCACAAATATTTTATTTGCTTCCGCTCCAACTCACCGTGAGCTTAATTGACCACCAGAGAACCTTCTTCCCCCAACGTTTACTTTCGGGTAGAGCAGAGGGGATGTTTTTCATGAGCCGCAGTGGGTGTGTTCCTTTGGACAGGACAAAACGAGGGAGGGGCGTTTGGATAGCCCGAAATGATAGCATTTATTCTCTCTCAGGACGAAACGAACATTTAAGTGCCCCATTTATGCTCCGTTCTGAAAGAAATGAAAAGTATTTGGAAAAAGAATTAGCAGAATATTTCATTGTTTGTTTTGATCCTGGCATACTCAGGGGAAGATAGTTGATTCGGATATTTCAGAAAAGAAAATGGAAGTAAAAGTCTTGCATTACTCTCCTAAAGAGTTGATCCTTTATTATCAAATGTTTTTTTTGTAAGAATTGTAAATATAAATGAGGATTTTTTCTTCTGATTTTGGAGTCTTTGCTTTACTTTTAATGAAATTTGCCACAAGAAACAACATTTTTGCATCGTTTGTCGTTTAATGGTGGCTAAAAATATAACTTAAAACACGACCACAAAGAGCAGCAGTTTTCTTATCTGTGACATGATCATTAAATTAGTTTTATTAAAAATATATTTTTTTAAATATTGAAGGAGTATAAAAGTCACTTTTATGCAATATTATTGTCGATAGTTATCTTAGAGAAACGGAATATTTGGCTTAATATTTAATAAATTAAAATTCTATTTAACATTTCAAAAAAAATCGCTCCGAGATGTATATTCCAACACTCAAGGATTTATATATGTGTGTATCAAATTTGGCAGTTGTAGGTAATACCATCTTGCTTGTACAATGCTAAAACTCACATACACGTACTCATTCGTCTATATTATTAGTAAAGATATAATCATCAGCTCTTGATGCTATCTGTTTGATTGAAGTTATGAGCTATATTTAATTTAAACAAAATATTTTATCATCAATCAAAATGAAAACTGTTCTGTGTTATATCTTTATCATCTGACATATAACCATTTGCATTTTGATGAACTGTATGTATAATCTAATAATCATTGTTCAAAAAAAATTTACAAACGTTAAACAAGATGGATATGAATCCCATATTATTTTAGTAAATTTTAACCTACTTTGTTTGCAATAAGTAAGAGCCTCCCTAAAGAAGCCAAGACTTAAAATGTTACATTCGTATGAAATCACCTTACTCGGTGCTGTAATCTTGTTTCTCTATTTCTAACTGGACGCCTTTGGCGAATAGCTAATATGCTTATGTTATTGGGAATTTTGAATTCTAACTAAGAAATTTAAATACAAGGGGTGATCCAAAAAAGTTTATAAGCAGTAGTATTTGGAAAGTAAAAATTATGGGTGGGAGTATCGTTACCTAGAGTCGAGATATATGATGCTAGTTGTCTTAGAGCGGTCGTTACAACCGAGACCTGAAACAAAGAAATAACAATATGGCTGGAGGTAGTAACAATATTCTGGAGAAGTGGTCTCGCTCAGAGGTTTGAGTAGTGATTCGATTTCTTTGGGCCAAAAATGTGTCTCCATTGAACATTCATAGACAAATCGTTGAAGTGTCCGGGGGTAAGGCAAAGATTAGACAACAGGTGTCGCTCTTTTTGAAGTAGGCAGAAAGATTGCTAGAAACAGTGTAGGTCGGATGCTTGGCGACAGGTCCCATACCGTCCTGATTTCTCTCCCAACGAATATTTCCTTTTCTCGGCATTGAAGAAACAATTATCCGAAACAAAGCTCATATCAGACGGTGATGTTCAAATGGTACTAAGAACTGGCTCATTAGCGAAGGACCTTATCATTTACAAGACAGGTTTAACAAATTGGTCCAACGGTGAGATAAAGGCTTCAACAAGTTTGGCGATTATCTAGAGAACGGACTGCTACATTTGCCTTTTTATTACCATTTGTATCCTCTGTCTACTGTTAATAAAGCATTTTTCCTTCTCCATGTATACTTTTTTTGAATCATTCCCCGTATTTATATGCTATAAAATTATCAGAGATTATAGACTTGCTAATTTAATTGTCTTGCTTACATTCTGCCCATTATGTACAGGAAATTTTCTAAAGGAGACCACTCTCATAATATTATCGTATTTCTTAGAAATGTGAATGTCTATTTCTTCTATCTTACAACTTTCGTAATATTGTAACTTCAAATAAAATCCATCTTCTTTAGATTTCAACAATAAAAGAAAATTCCATGCTCAGATAAATGAATAAACAATACAAACGATTTGGACTTCACAGTAACAAAGGGCTATATTGTTGGAAATTATATAACATATTTTTTTAAAAATTGCCGATATTCTATAAAAGTTTGCATGACTGTTGAATTGGTAATATTACTAATAATTTTTTTGTATTTGAAAACGATATAAAATTAATTTTTTGGTCAATAATAATTTTTGAAGTTATAGTGGAAAAAAATACCAAAATTATAGTTAATTTTTAATGAACCAAAATAGCTCCATAAAAAGTTCATTTTTTTCTTTCTATGATATATATATATACATGCCAAACTTGGTAACTGTAGGTCAAACTATCTGGTATGTAGAGCGCTAACACAGCTAAACAGACATGTACCTAAGCATCTATTCACCTTTATTTTTAGCACGATGTTCATTTGAGTATTACAATATTGAGAAGCATTTTAATTGCATCAAATAATAGCGTAAATAATACAGATTTTGGCGTCTATTATTATCTTTCCTGGGATTAAAATATTTAAATTAAATATTTTGGGTAGCTAAATTCCAACTGCTTCTCCAGAAAAATATTCTTAAAATTCAAATTTTGTTCTCAAAGGAGATCACACTATTTCTTTAATATTGGTAGAGGTCAAGGCTTAATTAAGTTGCTATTAAGTTAAAAAATACAATTAAGAATAATAAAATTTAATTATAACTTTAATCAGATTAAATCACTTGAATTTGAAGTACAGCATTTATTTAAGTAGGTATAAGTTTGGTCGTATTGAGAAGATTAAACAATATCCTCATAAATGAATTACATGAGAACAATTACAACATTTCTTGGTATTTTTTTATTGGTCACGTTGGTTTTATTTATTATTACAAATTTTATGAATTTTGGTTTAAAAATAACAAATCAAACCTCCCATAACTTGAAGCTATTATTTAAAAATAATTATCAATTTAGAGCTTGTAAATATTTTCAAAAGTCATTCTCAAGAATATCATTCTGTTATGACAACGCTAAAACTTCTTTCTTCTTTAAGCGTTTCAGAATGAAACGCTTAAAGAAGTTTAATTGATTGCAGTTATAGAGAACTTCTTATTCTTCGGAAGGCAAATTACTTAATGAAATATTTACAGATTTTCTAACCTTATTGTACTAAGTTGCCAGAAATGTCACAAGATGGATCAAGATAAATAAAACAATTTCCTTCTAATAAAAGCTGACTGTATTTAGATGTATTATGATCCATTTAAGCGCTAAGCTAAGTTTCTAAAAATGATCGGAGACTCACATTGATTTTATTTTAGATTCTTATATATCTTCAGATCTATTAAGTTTTATATATAAAAATATACTTATTGAAGTGTTAATCACACTGGGTGATACCTCGATTGTGAGGATGAAAAATTGCCGTATAAATAAGAAGGCTCTCGCTTGACAGGTGACTATTAAATGCTGTATTGCTGTGTTGCCACCGTAATGATATCTGTTGGTTCAAACCTTCTTTCGTCTGGAGTATATGCTTGAATTAATTATTATGAGGATTAAATGTCTGACTAACCCCTTCGGATGCATTAACGTATTAGGAAGGGGTAGTTAGATTCTGGTTATTGAAGTAATCAGTTCTGAATCAGATTGTTATATTTAAAAATCTAAAAGCTGGAAATTAGATGTAAATATACCATATGAGAAATTTCTATGTTAACCAAATGTTTGTCTACAAATTTCACCTATTTTGAAATCATTTCATATTACTTGTTAAAGTTTACAAGCAACAGTATTTGGAAAGTAGAAATTATGGATTTGAATATTGTTACCCAAAGTGAAGAAGATGACTTAAATGTCGTAGACCGATCGTTTGAGGAGATAGAGTCAATGCTGAAACCTGAAATTACGACAGTAATGACAAGACGTCTGGAGAAGTGGTCTGGCTCAGAGGTGCGAGCCGTTATACAATTTCGATGAACCAAGAATATGTACCAATCGGACATTCACTGATAAATAGTTGAAGTGTATGAGGGTGGAGCAATGAGTAGACAATAGGTAACGAAATGGGGTCATTCTTTTGAACCGGACAGAGAACAAACAGGAAACCGCAATACAGAAACATTTAGGTAGCAAGTCTAAGCCATGCTACACCTATTGTGCTCCCAGTGAATATTTCATTTTCACGACATTGAAGAAACACTTATCCGAAATTTGGTTCATATCAGACGGTGACGTTCAAAAATGTATCTAGAGCTGACTCAATAGCCAGGGATTAACAAATTATTACCGAGTTTGATTATTATCGAGACGGATTAAACAAATGGGCTAGCAATGTGATAAATGCTTTAACAGGTTTGGTGATTATGCAGATTAGTGACCACCATATATGTCTCTGAATTACCATTCAAATTCTTTGTCTCTTGTTGATAAAGCATTTTTCTTATGATGACTAATCATTTTTTTGGATCACCCCTCGTACACAGAAGAAAAAGCAAGGCATCTCCGTGAAAGCGAAAATTTAAAAATGATTCTAGAAACTGCTATTTATAAAATAACCTTATTTGAAATCAGAGAAATAAGAATTCTGTGCATGCGTTAGACATGTCATAGACGCGAGCTTTGACAAGCATTTTTATATTAAAATATTTATTAGAAATCTCTAATGGGTATGAGTAATATAAAGTAACAAAAAGTAACAAAAGCATCGATATTTGCTAACAGAAATTTAAAGTTACCATTCGAGAACACTTTTATTTTGTAATATAAATTTCAAATTTTTCTTTACAATGATTGATCATACGAAAATACATTAATAAGCTATCTTTCTAAAATTTGAATAAAACATCGATTGAATTTTTTGCTATAACCATTCTGCAGAAATATTTTTTCCCAAAAACGATTAAAAGTAAAAGTTGACAATTGTCCAAAATTTAAAACCTTTCTCCATTTTCGATAATTTTAAGTGACCCAGGGTCTTTATATGCTTTCAAGGTTTTTTCTACTTCCTAAATACATTTCGAAAATATAGTTTTTCTCACACGATAAAACATAAGTTCAAGAACTATTTGATTTTATAACAATTCATTTACTTTCAAAAACCTTTCCTTTAATCTTTTCTATAAATCTGACTTCTTTCCATTCATAGACACAGAAATTTATTTATTTTTTCTAATCTCGTTTCTAGGACCTACTTATCTCTCAGCGAAGAATCACAGTAGAAAAGCAAAAGCCACTTTCGAACGACTGCAATCGTTCAGTTCTTAAGGATAATATTCAATGGAGGATAAATAAACATTCCTCATTCCAAAACATTCCGCACAGAAGGAATAAAATCCACCCTCCTCTTTTTGTTTCTTTCAGCAGAAGAGCCTCATTAAATTGCGATAATGAAGAGGGGAAAAAGAGATGATCGTTTTATTTTGCCCCAGAGACTTTTTCGCGCCATATGTTTGATGCCGTCGCAATTGTGGTCACTGATAGCGATTACTATTCCATTCGAATATTCAGTTGATTTTTTTGTTTTGTTTTCTTACTTTAAGGACGCTGATAAGGATATGAAGTCAAGAGAAGGGGAATCAAGGGAGAGAAGAAGTCTTTAACTAAAGTTGGTTCTGTGAGGAAAATAAATGTTCTCGATTGTTTTGAATTCAATGAAGCAAATTTTTTAAAATTGTTAAATATATAAGGAAAGCTTCGGTGCGATTTAAATACACAGTTAAGAATGGAATGAAAAACCAATAGATTCATTGAAAGATTTTCAGATGATTATTATTTCAGTTAGAAAAAAAGCATTAAAATATACAGAGATATTCGACGGAATGGTTCCTCGAAACTTTCTCCAATAAATTACTTATGTATTATTAACAATTAACGAACAATAATTACGATACAGCCTTTTAGAAAGCGATTTTTTTCGATTAATATTTGTGCAGTGCATATTTATTAGACAGCCGAATGAACAGATTGGATGTCTTTGTTACTGATCGATTAAAATTAAAGATAGACATAAAACTAAAATTGCTGTCAGGAATTCACAAATTTCAAATTATTCCGTTTTTCAATTATTCCGTTTACATTGTTATAAAAGTAAAGCCCAGAAGATGATCAGTTGGGACATGGATTTAGTTCCAAATTTGATATAAATCTGCACTTAAGACTGTAGATTTTGGTATCAAATGTCATTAATCTGGCTCTTTTCTTTTTGCAATTATGTTGCTAATTTAAACAGCTAAGCAGGCAGACTTATTTTGAATGGATTTCTTTCAAAATTTGATACAAATCTGTAACTTTTGGTCTAAAATCGATATATTAGATTTCTCAGATTCTCTAGCTGAGAGAAAGTAATTTCATTCTTAAAGTTCAGTTTTATGGATTCCGGCAGATTTCATGCGTACAGATTCTCAAGTTCGAATTCTTTGCTGATTAATACACTTTCTTTTTATATATATATATACACTATCTGGCCAAAAGTATCCTAACACTTCATTAAAATGTGGTTCTGGTGAGTGATCCAATTTGATGCGTTATCGAAAGCTGTAAAAGCCCTAGTAGTGGGGGTGTATTTATGCTTCTGTGAAGCAATGAATAAGTCAAAGTAGCTTAGTGAGTTTGAGCTTGATAGTATAGTGGGATGCCCTCTTTGTGAGAAATCAGTTCGTGAGATGACGGATTTTCTTGTGAAGTCTAAAGATATAAGGAACGATGCTATTGTGAAGTGTAAACGTAGAGACAGTGGAATTGCAGAAAAACGAACTAGTAGATCGAAAAAATTGGTGGCCGCAGCCACAGAACTCCGAAAAGAGTAGTGAAATAAAATCGCAAGTCCTCGTTGGAGGAAATTTCTCAAGATTTTCAAAATTCATCAAGCGTTAGTGTTAGCAGCAGAATTGTTCGTCGCGAGTTTAAAAACTTGGTATTCCATGGTCGTGCAACCATGTACAAGCCGAACATCATTCTTCAGAATGCGAAGCATCTATTGTAATGGTGAAGAACTCACCGCCATTGGATTTTGGACATGTGGGAAATTGTCTTTTGAAATGATTTTCACTTTACAGCCTGGTAGTTGGATGGTTGAGTCTGGTTCTGCTGGGTGCCCGTAGAACTTTCTTTAGTGTCTACATTGAGTGCTAACTGTTAATATTGGTAGTGGACGTATATTGGTGTAGGTTAGGTTTCGCTTGCGTCCATTAGTTCCTGTGGTTGGAAACATGAACTCTGAGATGTATGTGGACATTCTGGGCAATGCTGAACTCCCAACTCTATGGAAGTATTTTCGAGAATGCCCATTTCTCTTTCAGCAGAGTAACTGTTCCATTCATATATCGAGATCACACATCGTTACACAGACATGGTTTGATGAAATGGGTTTTCAAAAATTGGACAGGCCTTTTCAGAGTCCCGATTCAAATCCTATGGAACACCTTTGGGATGAATTAGAGCGCAGATTACTTATCCAGCCTAATCTATCATTCTCACTGCAAACTCTCACTTCAGCTCTCAAAGGAGCCTGGAAGTCAATTCTTATGGCCACCTGACAAAAACTGGTGGGAAGTCTTCCAAGGTGAATTCAGGCTGTAATCAATGCAGAAAGCGTACCATCATCATATTAACATGTGCCCCAGAAGGCTCTAAGTTTATATCACTGAGTGTCCGGATACTTTTAGCCAGATAGTGTATATTCATGTACGTGAAAGTCAAAATTTAAAGGAGATACCAAAGTACATTGATAGTTGTTTCCCCATAGTTAGTATACTTTTAGTATTTCCTGAGTACACCGCTATACTCTGTATTATATTGAAATCTCTCAATAAGACAATAAGATCTTACGCTTATCCTGAAAAGAAAAAAAAAGATTTCTACTGATTCTTGTAAGAGGAGAATATGAATACTGTTGGTACTGTTGGCAGCATTTGACTGACCTTTGTAGTGAAGACAATTTCTTCCACCATATCCTTACAAATTGGCAATAATAATTATAAGATCTGAATAATGAGGTAGGTATCATATCGGTAGTTATTTTTGATTATTTCGCTTTTTAGATAATATTAGTTTTTGATTTTTCAGAAGACAAAATTTTTCCACGTTTTTGATATCACAGTCTTTTGATGTGAAGTTTCCCAACAGCAGAATTTTTCACAACCATATAGGCAATGGAAATGGATGAATTTTTAGAAGAAAAAAAACTGTGTAGTGCAATTTTCAGAATTGGGTATATGTGAGTTTGATACTAGAATTTTTCGACAAATGTATATAAATTTCTGAGTCCCAAATGTTAACATTGTGTATTTTGAAATAACGGTATTCGATATAAAACAGTGGAACTTTAGCTAAGTTTTCATAGAATGAAATGACTACATCTACTGCGTTTAAAGTACAACGTTAGTTGACAAGACATTTAATGAGCAATATTAGTTGTGTGGCAGATTCTTTTCTGAATTCTAGACAACAAAATCCATGATTTATTGAAGAAGTCAAATTATGTTATTGATATTGCTGCAGTTGAAAAATTATATTAAAACTTTTTATCAATAAATAATTAAATTTTTCTTTTAAAAATGATTAAAAGAACTTGAATTGAATTTCAATCGCTTGAAGAGGCACAGACGTTTGTATGAGTAAAAATAAAGGAATAATAACATTCGTTGATAGCATCACGCATAGATTAATTGAAAGTTTATTAACGTTGTATGTGTTTCATTCTTTTGATTTTTATATTTCATATTGATCTAAAAAGTGATATTATGGAAGCTTCTTTTTTGTTCTATTCTTCTTTTACTTTTAAAAATAAACAGAATTATTTTCTTAAATATCATTTTTTAATAAAGCCAAATTGACAACTTTTGAGAGCAAACTTTTTAAAATAATCATCTCTCATTATTTTCTAACTATTCCTGGACAAATTTTAGGGTCTCATATTTTATCAATGGCACTTTTGAAGGAAGAAAAAATGCATTATAACAATTATATACAAAGAAATTCCAGAAATTGCCCCTAAATTTATAACTTGATAGTCCAAGTAATAGAACTTTTAAATGCAACATAACATATCTGAAATGTAAGTTTCCTTTGATAAAAAAATTTAAAGATATCTCATAAAGCTCTAATGCAAAAAAAGTAAACATGAAATCTACTATCTCAAATTTTAAGTTATCATGTGTGAACATTAATATTAAAGTCATTATTTGCCTTTATTTATTTAAGCTGTTATCTAGTTTAAACCGGTTTGAAACAATCAGTAGTCTTTTTTTCTACTGGTATGTATTCCCCTCTCAGCCCTTTCTCTCTATATATGCTTTTTCCAAATGATAAACTATTTACCAATAAATTCTTAAGCATATTACTTTATGTAGAATTTTTATGAAAACACTATTTTTGTAAACACAACCTGCTAGTTTCTAATTTCTGAGATCATAAAACAGTTTCATAATGGTTTATTCTAAGAACAGGAGTCAAATCCTTCAATGTTTCCCACTTAATAAAGAAAAAAGTGACATTCTCCCATTAAGGGAAATAGAAAACACTTTCATCAAAACTATTATTAAACGCGAATGAACTTTTCTTGAACATATTATAAATATTAAATTATTCAATTACATTCCAAGAAAATAGTAGCTTTGACGTCATAGTTTTAAGACTACCTTTTAAAAACGCATTTGTTAACACAGGAGCATGCGTAATAATAAGGCAATATTGGTAAAAGCAGATAAACCTTTTAAAAACGCCTCTGCTTTCAAAGAGGTATACATAATCATAATACAATATTGGTAAAAGCAGGTAAGAATATATGCGATTAAAAGATATTGAAGGATATTGCCCTTCATGCTTTATTCATTACCTAAACAATTTCGAGCATCAATTATTCATTGAGTACAAGAGATTCAAACCTCCCTAAACAAAAACATTAGGTTTTTACATGATAAAAAATAATTGAAATAATTATATAATAAATTTTTTAGCAAGCCCTCATCTTACTATTAAATGTAGGCTGCCCAAAAGTCATTGAGAAGGTCATGTAGATGTGAGTATCCAATCAACAAAAGAAGAGTGAAGCATCAATTTAATTCAAATGGTGGTTAGTTTAAAATTCGAATATAACATTTTTCCCCAAATAAGAGCTAATTCCTGTCTTCCCCACTTTTCTTATGAATTAATACTATTTTATTAAAACAACGCGACTTTTGTCAATGAATTTATTAATTAAATGTCTGTTATCATTTATTTTTGTAATTTCATTTTTTCCTTAGTTATATAAATTTATATTATTACGATTACTAAATGATTTATTTACTATTTCAGGACATTTATATTTTCATGCAATTCGAACCTTTTTACGAATTAATGCTAAATCTTAAAACAATGCATGGACTTTTATAAATGAGTTTATTTGTTAAAAATTTGCTATCATTTTTGTAATGTTTTTATTCTGTAGTTATAGGAATTTGAATCATAACGATTACTAAATGATTAAGCAATTCAGCACATTTATAGTTTTATACAATTCGTTTTTCCTTATTTTTTCTGAACTAATGCTATCATCTTAAGACAATGCCCCAGCTTTTATCAATTTGTTAAGATATTAAAAACACATAGATAAAAATTGCAATAAAAAATTCAGACAAAAAAGTCTGACGTCTTTTTTTGCAATTTCTTTACTCTATAGTTATAAAACTTCAAATTATTAGGATTGCTAAATAGTTTACCAATTCAGGACATTTATAATTCCATACAGTTTGGTCTTCCTTACTTTTTTCTGAATTAATTTTCTATTATCTTAAAAAAATATACGAGCTTTCAAAAATGCATTTATTTATCAAAATTCTGATATTTTTTGTAGCTTCTTTATTCCATAGTTATGGAGATTTAAATCATTATGATTATTAAATGATTTACCCATTCAGGACAAATATATTTTCTTACAACTCTGTTTTTTTAATTTTTTTTTTACAAATTAATGCTTTCTTAAAACAATTCATAAGGTTTTATCAATTAATTTTTTTGTTAAAAGTTAACTACCTTTTTTCATAATTTCTTTATTATACACATATAGAACTTTAAATTATTGAAATTACTAAATAATTTACCAATTTAGGAAGTTTAAATTTTTATACAATTCATTATTTCTTATTTTTTTCTGAATTAATGCTATCATCTTAAGACAATTCATGAGCTTTTATCAATGCGTTTATGTGTTAAAAGTCTGGCATCATTTTTTGTCATATCTTTATTCCATAGTTATAAAACATTAAACCATTACAATTGCTAAATAATTTACCAATTCAGGACATTTATAATTTAATAAAATTTGATCTTCCTTACTTTTTTCTTAATTAATTTTCTATCATCTTAAAACAATGCACGAGCTTTCATCAATGCATTTTTTTAATCAAAAATCTGATAGCATTTTATTAGAATCTTTATTCCATAGTTATAGAACTTCAAATTATTATGATTGTTAAAGGATTTACCCATTCAGGACAATCATATTTTCTAACAATTCTGTTTTCATAATTTGTTTTACAAATTCATTCATTCTTAAAACAATTCATGAGGTATTATCAATTAATTTTTTTAATTAAAAGTTAACTATATTTTTTTATAATTTCTTTATTAAACAGATATAGAACTTTAAATCATTACGATTACTAAAGGATTTAAATTAATTCAGGAAACTCATAATTTGTACACTTCTATTAATGTAAAACGCAAAAATCTCATTATTTTCCTCAAAGTTTTATTTTATGCTCAAATAACACACACTTTTGAGACTGTGACTAATGTCAGTACTAAAGATAATCCTCCTACGCTGAAAGAGAGAAGAAAATTATTTGTTGCTGGAAATAAAAATAGCACTTCTCGGAAATGGAAAGACAAAAATTCTGGGTAAACTGTTTATTTTTCATTACTTTAGAAAGTAATTACTTAGTTCGAAGGAAGAAAGCATCCTTATTCCAAGAAAATTGACATAAAACTGCTCTTGGTGTTTTTAAACATTTTGCTATTAAAATGTGTTTTTATAGTGTGTGTTTATCGTGAGCTTCTGTGTTATACTGAAAGAAATTTTATGTTTTTATAAAATTATCAGAACAATTTCTATAAAAGACATTAAAAAAGTTAATATTTTTTTTTCTTTCTAGAATAAAAATACAATAGACTATTTCCTCCTATTTAGTTAACAAATATTTATGTTACCGCATTTCTACATTTTAATATTTTTTTTTACTTTGACTTTGTACAACTGAACATTAAGATAGTGACAAAAGTTGCGAAGTAAAGATATTTTAGAACAATTTTTGATTTATTATCAAGCGATTTAAAAACAAACTTCATAGGTTATGATTGCTATTGTGATCATATATATATCAAGAATTCATTAACGCACATTCACACGCACACACACACACACACACACACACACACACACACACACACACACACA
>JAPMOQ010001578.1:1345638-1357546 GCA_026543055.1 Argiope trifasciata | reverse complement strand
ACACACACACACACACACACACACACACACACACACACACACACACAAAATAATGATGTTGCATTTAATTACAAGATTCTTTTGAAAACGCTCACCAAATGGCTATTGGAAATAGTGTACAATTTGCGCAATTTTCATCAATCTGGAGGCCTCCACCATTTTTTAACTTGGAAGCAATTCATAAATAGTTGCATCGAAGATCCGAATCTTGACTTTATCTATTTCAAGATGCAGGAATGGTCGTATGAAATAATGTAGAGCGTGCACAGCTTGTGTTTTGGAACCAAAAACTGATGCATTTGGACAATAGTTCATATAGACCAGTGTTTCTCAACTTTTTAGTATTCACGGCCCAATTTTCAATCATAAGTTTCATCGCCCCCCCCTCCCCACCGCATACAATAAAATGTATACAATAATAATGTATTTTGAGTATTTTGGCGCTAAACCAACACTATAACCTTAATTTTAAACTTTACAAATTACCAAGAATACGGAAATTTATTGACATTTTGCAACATCGATCCCCAACATTGAAAAAACAAGAATCCTATGCCTTTTTATTGCTCTTTCGTCCCGCCATGTCTGGAATTCTCACGGTTTCGCGAGAAATTTCGATTCGTCTGGAATTTGTCTTGTCAGCTTAAAATTTAAGTTAGGAGCGTGCGCAGATGTGAACAAACGTTTTCTCATAGGGAGAAGGAGAAAGTTCTATGACGCCAATTTCAATTCCAGACAATCTCATTCTAGTCGTTCCTTCTGTCGCTATTGAATCTATTCTGAATGTGTATGTTACATATATTTTCGTGTGATTACAATTCACCGTATTAAATATACACGGCAGCAGACTTATGCAGAATCATGGATAAATTTTTTAGCAGGCGTAAGCGAGCATTAGACGATAAACAAGCATCAACAAGTACACAGATGAGCGTGATTCCGAAAATAAAATCAAGAAAATATTCTCAAGAATACTTAAATTTTGGGTTCACTAGTACTGAAGTAAATGAAGAAGGAAGGC
This sequence comes from Argiope trifasciata, assembly GCA_026543055.1. NCBI lineage: Eukaryota > Metazoa > Arthropoda > Arachnida > Araneae > Araneidae > Argiope > Argiope trifasciata. Next base: position 1,356,525 of record JAPMOQ010001578.1, on the reverse strand, counting down.
CCCTGTGTATCATTTGCTTAAAAATGTTGGCGGCAGACAGCATGAAACCTAATAAACTTAAACGACATTTAGAAACGCTTCATAGTGAGTACGTAAACAAACCCAGAGAATTCTTCGAATTAAAATTAAAATCATATGAAAAGTAAAAATCCTTGTTTAAAAAAACTTTTTTAGTGAATGAAAAATCTTTAATTGCCTCTTACAAAGTTTCATATAAAATAGCCAGATGTGAAAAGCCTCACACCATTGGTGAAGAGGTTATTTTGCCAGCCACAATTGAGATTGTAGAAATTATGTTTGGAGATAATTTTGCAAAACAATTGCAGTCTATACCTCTTTCAAATGATACTATTGCCCGTCGAATTGCTAATATAGCTGAAGATGTAGAGTGTCAGCTTTTTTCAAAGTTACGTAACAAATTGCTTTCAGTACAACTCGATGAGGCAACAGATAGTAATAAAGATTCTCATTTCATTGCCTGTGTTAGATTTTGTGATGATTTGTCAGTAGTAGAAGAATTAATTTTCTGCAAACCAATAGAACTCAAAGCAGCAGCACTCGCATTATTTGCTATATTAAATGATTTTATGAACGTGGCAAACATAGAATGGAAAAATTGCACCGGAATATGCCCCGATGGTGCTCGTTCTATGTCCGGAAGATTCCAAAGTATTTAAGCACTTATGAAACAAAAATCGCCACAGTGTGCCTGGACACATTGCATGATCCACAAAGAAGCTTTGGCTTCCAAAGAAATGAGTCCTGGTTTAAATATTGTGTTAGCTACGGTTGTAACCATAGTAAATTATATAAAAATGAGACCCCTGAAATCAAGAATCTTTTCCGCACTTTATAAAGACATGGATGCAGTACATTCAGCGTTTTCTATTTTATTGCGAGGCAAGATGGTTATCACGAGGGAAATTTTTGCAACGTGTTTATGATTTTAGAGAAGAAATCGCTGTTTTCCTAGAAGAGGAAAACAGACCGGAAGCTGAGAATTTTCACGATAGTTTATTTGTGATGAAATTGAGCTACATGGTCGACATATTCGAGAAATTAAATAGCTCGAATCTTCAACTGTAAGGAGCAAATACACATATATTGGATACGAGTGATAAAGTTAATGCTTTTTGTAGGAAATTGGAATTGCGGAGCAGAAATTTAAAGTAAGAAAGCTTAACAATGTTTGCAAATTTGAATGATTGTATTAAAACCTACAAGGCTGAAGAGCAACATGTAAACTTTGTTTTTGTAACCATTGAAAATCATTTAGCAATGCTAGCAAAGAATTTAAAAAGTACTTTTTTGTTGATGACAAGCTGATATCAAGTTACAAGTGGGGGAGTGATAAATTTCAAAATACTCCTGAAGGTTTCTCAATTGAAGAGGAAGAAATCTCCATAGACTTCACGGTATGCAGCGAAACCGAATGACAATTTAGTAATAAATCACTCTTTGAATTTTGGGCAGGAGCGGATGATGAGTTTTCTGCACTGAAAAGAAGGGCATTTCGCTTTCTACTACCATTTTGAAAACTGGATTTTCTGCGTTGGCTTCTTTGAAGACAAAATATAGATCTCAGCTAAATATACAAAAAGAACTGAGAGTGTCAATTTCTAATATTAAACCCTCCTTCGAAAAACTTTGCTCTGCAAGACAGGCCCAAGGAAGTCACTAATAATTATTAAATTTGTTTTTAATTAAGTTAAGTTGTTTTAATTTAATAAGTTGATTATTAAATATGTCGAAATGTATTTTGTTTGTTATGTGTGTGTGTGTTCCCTACTTTCAGTCACTTCATCATTTTTTAAATAACATTTTCTCTTGGATATGCTCAATTCTCTTGGATATTCTCAATTTTCTCTTGGATATGCCCCTCCATCAATGTTCTCACGAGCCCCTAGGGGGGTGCGCCCCACAGGTTGAGAATCACTGATATAGACTCTTTAGAGTTTCCCAAACTTTAATGGTAAAAAAGCTCAATAAATTTGTTTTGGGATGTCTTCAACTATTTTTCTGAAGTACGAAAAAGCAGATTAAACTTAAAGATTTTTTGCTTCAATAATGAGTATGCTTTAACAGCACCAGATTTCCTTCCAATTTCACATGTTTTGGTACTGATTTTGTTTTTCAACAGTTATCTAAATAGCATGTAATATTTCAAGCAATTTGCTGCCCATTTTTTTATTCATGGTTATGTCTGTTTCTTAGATCTGATTAGTGATTAGCAGCTTATCTAAAGAATCTTACTTATTTGGAATGTAGTTTAGAAAGTGTAAATTTATAGAACCTTCATCATCCACATCTTAATACATTAGCAATGCCCAAACATAGTAATTCATTTTGATTAACACACTGAGCCTTTACAATGAATTTTTATTCGCTGTTAATTTCGTGAATAATTTACTTGTGTTAAGAAACTTTTAATTTTAGTGTTCATTCCATTTTATGTTCACTCCATTTGTATTTCATGCGTATCATATTTGCATTGAACAATCGTTTTAAAATTCGAGGCAGTTTACAATTGCATTCCTGTAGCAAGTTTAAAATTAATTTCTTTTCTGCCTATCTATATTATGAACTAGCCCCTTTGGCGACCAGCTGGTTCGCCATAGGTAATGCGTTCTAAAATTTTCAATTAAATCACATATTCATTAGCCAAAATTTAAGAAATAGTTAAAGTTAAAAGATTCAGTTATTACTAGTTAAAGAGTCGGTAACTTTATTCGGAAAAACTTTTTGAGTTTAATGCTCTAATAATTTATCGATTATGCTTCTAAAATATTAAAAATGTTTTTTTCGGTGATATTGCCAAAATGTTAAATATGTTTTTTAAAGGAAGCGAAAAAGGGAAAAAATTATTGAATTAATGATACAGATATTGCAAACGATTATAGAAATATGCCATGAAGTCGGGATGTCAATGCATATCATGTCTAAATTCAATCAGGTTTACTGTAAATAAAGATAATTTATGGAATTGATGATATAGATATTGTAAAGGATCATAGAAACCTTTACTTTGCATTTATTTTTTTAGAAAATATCAGATTTATATATATTTTTTATTTTATCCAGTCACGTGCTAAAAGTTGCATATCTTTAGACTTGATTTACGATGATAGTTGTTTTTTTATTTGAACTTCCGGCATTTTCTTTTTTATCCAGTCACGCTAAAAAAACATGGTAAAAATATTTCTTTAAAAATTCGTAAAAAATTGAAGCTTGCGTTATACATTAAAACACTGATACCATTAGAAAGCTAATTTTTAAAATCTTTAAATTGATGTTAAAATCATGTTTGTGCGATAATACTTTCGGAAGGTACAGTGGAAAAACGTCGAAATTTCGCTTAATTTTTAATTAATTCAAATTCTAATTGAAAATTCGAAAAAAGGGCTCCAAGGTGCCCATTCCCGACCTCCAAGGTATACATGTACCAAATTTAGTAGCTGTAGGTCCAATGGTCTGGCCTGTTGAGCGCCAACACACACGCACAGACACACACATACATTGAGCTTTATTATAAGTATAGATTATCAAGAGATCACTTAGAATTCTTATGAAAGTATTTAATTTTCCCTATATTTTTTGAATTTGACTACCAAAATTCGAAAAAAATCATTAAACTAATTATTAATAATTCTTCTCTTTCGTTGCAAATACACAAACAAAGGATCAACTGAAATAAGGAAAATATTAATCGGACCAAAAGCTCAGAGAATGATAAAAGATAAAAATCCTCAAAAGTAGAAATATAATCTATATTTCAAAGGAAAATAGTATCAGCAAAAAGCATAATTCATAAAGTAACACCAGAATAAGATTAGATTATTTCACCTATTTCATGACATCCGTATTTTATATGAGTAAATGCCATTCATAGCATGAAGTTATTTTGCCATTATTTCATGATACTTGACGGTTAAGTGATATAAATGCAATAATATTTGGTCTGAATACTGTTGGTTAAAATTGACGTCGGGTACCACTACACACAACCACACCATTGTTCAGCTAGTACAGATATTCAGTTATTGATCATTATTAGAGCTCAGAATTTGCGAGTTTTTTCAGCATTTCAGATAGATGTTTAGTTGATAGTAATATGCTTTAGAATTTTGATACGGAATATGAAGAATGTTTGAATTTTTTTTCGGAAAAGAATTGGATGACATCCCGTGTTTTGAGCAAATATAGAGAAGCATCAAGAGAGGTCCGCTGTGGCCTTGTGGTAAGGTCTCGACTTCGGAACCGGAGGTCTTCAGGTTCGAGACCCACTTCCATCGAAGTACCGTCATGTAAGGGGGTCTCTTGCACCTTACATCTGTCCGGTCGTACGTCCTGCCCCTGGTGTGGTGTGGAGAGTGAGGTGCCAGGTAAGGTGTCGTCCTCATCATCTGATCGTGGTTCAAAATTACGAAGTCAGTCCCAAAATAGCCCAACTGTTACTTTATAAAGGGATGTTAATAAAACTAAACTGAAAAAAACTAAAAGCGTGAAGAAACTAACTTTTATAAAAAAGTTTTTCAAAAACCCGTGATAAATGGAGATTTTTTTTAGTTATTTGTTTTGAAACGGTTATTCAAAAGTCAAAAACATTCTAACCAGATATATTTTAATGAAATTTAGTGATTAGAAAGAAGCCAAAAATCGATTACTTTCTGATATATTTCTTTTCATAACTAGCTTTCTAAAAAAAGATATCAGTTTCTAAAGATCTCTTGCTGACCTTTCTTATCAATCAATTTCCAAACATTAAAAGAAATCTTTCTTCTTACAGCCAAAAATATGCAAACGTTTCCGTTTCTGCTTTTTTATAAAAATTTAATTTTTGCATTTTCTTCGATGAAAAACATGGTTCGATAACAGCCTTAAAGTACATTTTATGAAGCATTATACTTATAACATATTGGTTCATATTAAATATCAAAGGACTAAATGCCTTCCCAATAGTGTGGTGTGAAATTTTAGCTCGCCTAAAGGATTAAAACTCATCATCTTTTCATAACTAGTGTAATCAAGAAAATTTCGACATCAAAAAAATTGCGTCAAAAAAAGAATCATTGTCTTTTTTTTGTGTAATCAAGAAAAAAACTATTTGAATTCATTGAAAATAATTTATTCATTTTTAATTTTTTTAAAAAAAAGTGGCTCTCTGCACAAACTATCGTTTTGTTATAGTTCAATTTTTTTCAAAACCTTTTTGCGTCTTTTGTCTTTTTCAAAACATTTGTGAAATATAATTGAAAAGCGTCTCTATTGTTAGGGTTTTATTTCATCCTATTATACAAAAGGGGTCGATTTTCTTCGAAGGCTGATTATTCCTTTGATGATTTCCCAGGAATGATTTTTGATAATTTTTTTGGTACTATTCTGCTTTCAGTAAACTCATATAAGCTTTTCAAAAATCTGTTTTTCCAGTTATTTGTCCTAATCCAATCGGAATACTTCTGGGCAATCTCAGTCTTACAACATACAATTTTTATTTTTTCAGCACTACTCTTTATTTCATTGTAAGCTACTGTAAATTTAGAAGGTTACTTCACTTTTAATTTGTTGCTTATTTCAACTATATAAAAGTTATAAAGTACAATTTTCAGTGAATTTTTATCATTCTCTTTCTAGAATATCTAAGTTCTATCCATTTGGCATCAGAATTTCAAAAACTATCAACCAAGAATGTATTATGAGATAGATCTAAGCATTTCCATTCTCTAACTCCCACCTAAAAGGAAGAAAGAACTACATTTCTAGCAATGTACTTGCAATTTTTCTTCCGTTTGAAAGGAATAAAATGACTCTTCTACGCTTTTCTTCTGTCCTGAAATTGCAAGAAAATAAAAGCTAATGTTATCACTTTAGATAAACCAAATGTCCCTCTCTCTCGTATTGTTCTACTTTAGGAAGTACACCCTCTGCGGTTCATGAAAAACAACATCCGATTCTTCTGGAGTCTAAACGTTGGAAGACGACTCTCAGGAGTTCAATTAAGTCTACAATAAGTTAGAATTGCAGCAAGTGAAATGTTTACGATATAAATTAATTCCAGAGGGAAGAGATGGACCAGTTTTTATTGTATTAATGCTAACATGCACATAAATGCCGAAAATAAATATTTGCTGAGTGTCTTCTCAAGAAAAAAAGTAGGCAGTGTTGTTTAAAATATAAGTATAAAGTTTAGATAAGTGTGCAATTTCAAAGTTTCAAATGGTGCTTTTGTTCAAATTATTGATATAAACTTAAAAGCTGTCCCAGAGCACTTCGGCTGAAACATATAGCACAGGAAAATGCATAAAAAAATGGGTTTAATGGAAAGGAAAGAGAATGAAGAATTTTGGGATGCGATGAATTGAGAGCGATGAGTGAACCAGTTGACCACCCATGTCTCCATATCTATACCTTCTCGATAACTTTTAATGGGCACGTCTGAATAGCCTTGCTTATGTTACTCAACCTGATTTAGCTCAGGATTTCGTTTCCAGAGTTACTAAAGGGGAAGAACTTGTTAAATACCATCCATGCAAGAAATGCAAGGATTTCAGCGTTTTTCACGTGAAGCTGAAGAATGAGAGTTCTCATCTTTTGATAATATTTTATTATAAAGTAACTAAAATAAAATTTTTCTTTGTTGTGAAAGGAATTATAAATAGGAATTGAATAATTTTTTTAAATAAATATTACTTGTTTTATCTATAGACTCATAAATTTTATCATATATATATATATATATATATATATATATATATTATCAAAGTTCTCATCACATAGTGAAATATCCCATGAACCTACGACTAACCAGTGATCCTTTTATTTATGTCCATCAATCGAGGTTAAGATGCTTTTAACTTAAAATAATCTTTAATCCTTAAAAATTTGACAAAAAAATTTCTGTAAATAAATAGAAGCTTATATGTATATTTTTATCATCGAGAGTCCAATAAATTTTACCACATATTCTTTTATAAGAGCTTGCATCGCATAGTAAAATATTCCATGACTTACAACTAATTATATATATCTTTATTCTAGTTCTGTTCTATTTCTTATTAGATATTTTTTTAGCTCTCCTGAGATGAATCTGGCGTTGACGACTTCTTTTAACCTAATTAACATTTTGATTTTTCTAAATTTTTCCCTATTTCTCATAGAAAAACTTCCATGATGCATTTACCTCATTTATCATATTCAAGAAAGGAAAAAAAGATAATATTTTTATCTTTAAGCAAATATCTTAACTGAGCTCAAGCAAGCTTGAACGATGCGAGATTTTTTTTAACTCTAGTATTTGATAATGAAAGCAAATCTAATCAGAAGTAAGTCGTGTAATTAAAAAGGATTACTTTGCAATAAAATAATCTTGGCCAATTATGAAAAATATAATCAGGGGATAAAATCTGTTTCCTCTTTTAAATCCGTGATTAATTCTGGAGAAAGCTAAGAATAAAAACGGTTTTTTTTATAACTTGATATTAATCAGCGATATATACTTAACATAAGGAATTTATTACATTTTCTGAATTCCTTTTTTATGGAGTATTAAATTTCATTACTAGAGCAACTTTTATTATTTACCCAACTAATTTGCTAAAAGGTTGAGCAAATAGCAAGATAATTTAAACAGTAAAACTAATTTGTATTTTAATTATCTTAAATAGTTATTTTTGTTAAAAGAAACTTGGAAAATGTGAAATAAAAATACTAGTTATATCTGTCAATATTTATGAAATAGAAGTTTATTTTTATTAAGAAGGATTAAGGTTTTTAAAATTCTTATTTAATTAATTTGATTATGCTGGATTTTGCTTTGAACAAATAAATTGCTACTAGGACTATTTGGCATTGAAATATAATATCGTTTCTTTTAATTTTATTTTGTAAGTTTTTCAAACAGAAGAAGTGAATATTTACATTTATAATATGATGTTTATTTCTTTTTAAAATAACATTTTAACCATTAACTAATGGAAAAATATATGCTAAAAGTAATATAATTTATTTAAATAATTTAAGCATTCCAAAAAATAAATAAATGAAATAAAACTAGTAATAGCAAAGGATATATTTTGATATTAGCATTGATTGTGTTTTAGGAATAGCTAGAAATCCACATTTTTTCACTTCCTCGATTCTGGAACTTTGAAAATACAGAAAAATTAAATATAGAAAACTTCTTTACTCGATTTTTATTTTAGAATAAATATATGAGTTTCGGAAATTAGTTACAAGGAAATATTGTGATAGATTAAATTACAACCTGAAAATAACTATTTTTGAAAAATATTATTAATTATCATTAAAGAAAGGCTAGTAGTGAATTTTTTAGATTAAAATGTTACGCTCTAGAAATAATTGCTAAAAAGTTTTGGCAAAACTCATTGAAAAACTTACTAAACATTTTGTCACGTCCTGCAAATACCTCTCTTTCTGAAATCAGTTTCTCATTCCCAATACTTGGGAATGTATATTTTCGATCGAATTAAATGCTTAAAGAGTTCAATGGAAAACTATTACATTGTCTGTAATCAAATGATTTATAACTGATACATAACTTGATGGATAACAGTTCTATAACAATAATAGCTTCAATAATTGTTTGCAAAAGTTAATCTAACATTCAATTTTCGTAACAATTATTTTTATAAATGGAGTATAATAATTGTTACAAAACTTGCGCAACAATTATTATGAGATAAATCTTGCCAAAGCTGAATGAAATACAAAATAGCAACTAATAATTAAAAAAAAAAAAATTCCGCTTAGGTTAATCACGAAAAGCCTCAGGGCTGGACTACAAGCTTGGCGACATTTTTTGGACTTGGTATCGGATTTGGAAAATTTAGCGACTAAATAGAAATTGTCTGAAAAATGTAATTATTGAATTAATGTTTGAAAAAAAATATATAATCTTCGAGTGTCACCCACTACAATTTAAAAAAATGTATTTGAACTTGAGTGATTGAATAAAAAAGTATTTTATTAACGATTGAATATTTATTTATATAGATTACTTATTGGATAAGTTTATATGCCTATAACCATATAGCAACTGCAAGTAGTAAGTATTCAAAGTTTTATCATTATTGGATAAGCTGTACGGCACCGCATGAGACATAAGACAAACATTCATTTTTATTTATATAGATTACTTATTGGATAATTTTACTATGCATATAATCCCCTCGCAATTGCAAGTAATAAGTATTCAAAGTTTTATCACAATCTCATGAGTAGTAACGCACCGCATGAACATACAAACAAGCATTCATTTTTATTTAAACAGTTTATATATTTTATACGCAATAAAGTTTATTACATTTAGTTATATGCAAGTAACACTAGGGTTACTTTTAAAAAGATCTCATACTTTTAAGCCGCTTCTAGATGGTACCTGAGCTGGAACTCCCTTTCCGATCTTTCACACCACACCAAAAGAAGGGTTTTTAGCTAGGGTGGATTTGACATGAACCAGGCCCGTTTACACAAAGGTTCTTCGTAGGTATCGGGTCTCAAACTTGATACCTTCCTATTCTGAAGCCGAGATTTTACCACTAGGCCACCGCGGTCTCATTCCTGTTTTCTAATTGAAGTAGGAAAAGTCGAAATTACTTCAGTAATGCTGAAGTGAAGGGATTAGTTTCGTCGATAATGCAGTTTTTTTTTTTGACAAGATACTTACTTTTGATAGTGAAAAAAGCAACCATAGGCTCTTAGGCTTAATAAATAAATAAATAAAAACTTGATGCAGCAAGTTAGAGGTATATGATTGCACGAGACATATACACGAAATATACTAAAAAATATAAACATTTAAACTTTCACTTTAAATGATTTCTCACACATGGAATTTTCAGTAATTCATACTATGATATACAAACTGAAAATAACCAACGCCTTTTTTTAAAAAACTGGCATCTTCATTAAAAAAAATCAGGCAGAATGCTTGTATGGGATATTCGAACGGAAAAATAGTCATTAACAGTAATGAGCAATTTTGAAACAGAAGACCAAACGCTAAAGTTTGGAAAAAAAATAACCCTGAAATGATCCATTACCGAAAGGTAGAATTTTATTCGATTACTAATCATAAAACGCATCTGCCTTATGAATTTTCAATACTTTAATAACAAATATGAAAGGTTTATTATCTTTCGCCGCTGGCAGATATTTTTCTTAAATTTTTAATTTATGGGATTAATTTTCTTTGTGGATACCGAAATCAATATCGCGTTTCGGTTATTAAAGAAGTGAGAAGGTACGTGATATTTACTTTTCTTTATTACATATTACATCAATAGCAAAGAAGAAATTAATTTTTTTTTTTGGAAAATTTGTTCTTGGTTGGTGAAAGTAAGTTTAGATGAGCTATATTTAGAATTTAATTTATTTTCTATAATGAAGTAGTGCCTTTTATTGATAAAATAAAGCTTTTATTCTATCCGTATTTTAAAAAAGTAGCACTAAAGAATTCCCATTTCAGCTTTTGTTGTTTCTTACTTTAGTAACATTGATAAGTGTTTAAATAAAAGTTATTTTTACCTGGCAGTTACTTAAAATAGATCGACTGCCGGCTAGGGTATATAATACAGATTTATTATGTTATGCTTAGGGATTTAAGACAGTATTTTTGGATTTAACTTTAAAACAAGAAAAGAATTTTCACTGCTAGAAATAAAATTGTGATATTTTATTGGCGTTAAAGAATAGATTTACGAATAGAGTAGTATTAGAGAATAGACTATATTTTATTTACGAAGTGATTTGATACAAAAGAATAAAGTATTGTTAATTCTATTAACAATATTGTATTCTTTCATATAGGGTTTAATGCGAAACTCTATGTGATATTGTTAACCCTATTGTGATATTGTTAAACCTATGTGA
>JAPMOQ010001578.1:1314059-1345628 GCA_026543055.1 Argiope trifasciata | reverse complement strand
TGTGATATTGTTAACCCTATTGTGATATTGTTAAACCTATGTGATATCGTTTATAGAGAACAATATCAAATAGGTTTTCTTTATATAAATGATTTGTTGATTTAGTGCTGCTTTTTCGCAGAGAGATCCAGAATTTGATTTCATAAAAAATTTTTTAGCCGTCATTAGCCGCTGTGTTATTAATATCATTATACTACATCTATTTGTTATAATATAAATATTTTTGCTGAAAATACAAATCTTTCCGGTGAAATGGGCCCAGCAGGTCCAATAACAGAGTAAAACATTTTCTTTTTCATAAAAGCATGCAATAGTGCTGGCAACGCTTGGATGAAGCATATACAATGTGGCACTTGCAGAAAACAGTGGTATAGCTCAGCAGTAAACAATCGTAATAGCTCAGACAGAACTTGCAGAAGAGAGACTTTTTCCAACTACTCACATCTCATGACTCGTCTGCTACTCTCATTGAATCTACATTGAGTGATTTCAGTTCTATTAACTGACTTTTTCTGGCTTCGGCAACAGAGGAAAGAAGGAATTTCTTGAATGATCTCCATAAATGGAATCCTGCAGTAATTATCGCTGAAATTCTAATTTATTTGGTATATATTATTTTTGCTGACAAGATCCCAAATTCGGAGTCATCTCTTCAAGTAATTTTGTTTGTAGTCCAGATGAGGGTCAGTTCAGGGGCCTTTGCTATTTCTATAAAGCAACCTACTTTCCTTAATAGTAACCATCTTACGATGGAGGGGAAAATTACAAATTCTCAATAATATACTGTCAAATAATAGTTTTGTAAATTAACTTTGGAATAATACTATCACCTACTTTCCCCTCAATCTCGAACTTGGACCAGTATGATTCATCCTATTAAGTCTGCTCTTTTTAAATTGTTGCTATACATAATTAAATCAAATGTATATTCATTTACAAAATTATTAATTAACAATTTAAAATTTATAAATGAAGGTAAGCAAGTAACCAAAAAAAGATTAATAAGCTTATTGTTTTAATTCAGTTAATATATTTTCAAGGGGAAAAGTATTCTTTTCATATAAAGAATAAGAATCTTTGCAATTTTCTTATATTTCCATTTTCGATATCACTTTAATGTTTCTCACAATATAAATTACATACTTTTACTGAAGTAATATGTAATTTGAAAATAATATAAAGATCAAAATGTTGCAGAAAGTACAGATCCTGAGTTAGATCTAAAGATCCAAAGTATATCGAGTGAAAACACTGTGTGAAAATGATGCCTCTTATGGAGGGTGTTTCAAAAACCTTGCCCGTGGCTTTTATTCCTTAAATATTGATCACAGACTATACTGTCGATTACAAAGTTTCGTAATAAAAGGTGAAAATGTTATATTTTTTTTAGCATTACTCTTTGCAAAGATAAATTAAAAATTGATGAGAGGACTTATGATGTTTTATGGAATGAAGAAGAATATTAAGCCTAGTACATGTCACTTATTTTATAAAAATGTCGAACACTTCATTAGCTCTCAACAAGTGCGTTATCGAAATACCACACAAGATACTTCACACACTTAAAAATGATATAAAATTCTATGATGTTTTCCAGAACCAATCTAGACGTAAAACATGTATGGCAAGATTTATAAAAGGCAGTTATATATCTCCCCTTCCCTTCGGAATCAAGAACAGTTAAAGTTCCTCCTCTCTCTGTTCTCAGTTTTATCAAAGGTCCACATAATTGAAATGTCTTCAGCGAAGAGAAAAAAAAATGCCGTATTCGAAAGGAATAATAATCGCCATCAATGACCGCGATTGCGAAGACATCAAACAAACGGTGAGAAAAAGTCTCTGGGGCAAAATAAAACAATTATTTTTCCTTTTCCTCCTCTTCATTATCATTGCAATTTAATGAGACTTTTCCATTGGAAGACAAAAAATAAAGAGACTTTTATTGTCTCGGTGAAGAATGTACCGGAATGAGGAATGTTTTCCTATTCTTAACTGGATATTATCTTTAAGAACTGAACGATTAGAGTCTTCCGAGAGTGGTTTTTGTTTTTCTATCGTGGTTCTCCCTAATAACTCTTGATGTGATAAGAGAACCTTGAGGGCTGGATTAGTTGATTTCTGTCTGAGAGGGATCAGCATCAAGTAGGGAAAAAAGTAAATAAACATGTGACATCTTATAAGTCAAGGTGACGTGAAAGGGGAATTGTTATCTGGACATTGTGAAAATGTTTAAAATGGTGCGAAATGGAACAATTAGGACTATTTCAGAACTTGAACATAGATTGTTATGCAATTATAAAATAAATACAAATGTATAAAATATTTATTGTTCAATGGTATGAACAAAATTTCCAAACATTTATTTTTAGTATAGTCAAGAAGTTGATTGTAAAAAGGAAGTACGTTTATTCAGTAAACATTAAAGCAAAGAATATAAGATCGTGTTCTTTTATTTTGATAATTAAAAAAGTAAATAAATATGAGTCTTCTAATAGTTTAAGGTGATGTGAAAAGGGAATTGTTATTTGGACATTGGTAATTTCATTTTGAAAATATTTAAAATGGTACCAATGCGGAACAATTAGGGTTATATCAAAACTTGAACATAGATTGTTATGCAATTAAAAAATAAATACAATTGAAATGTCTAGTATAAAATGTTTTTTTGATGTATGGTATGTACAAAATTTTCATACATTTATTTTTAGTATAGTCAAGAAATCGATTGTAAAAGATATTGCTTACTCAATAAACCTCAAAACAAATAATTCTACATCGCGTTCTTTTATTCTAATTAATTTATACAGGGGATAAACACAAGCAATTAAAATCTGAAGAATTATTAGAAAGGAAATGAATATTGAGAAAAACTAAATATTAAAAATATTTCAAATGATATATTTTCAATGATGTAATAATTTTTTAAGAAATATTTTTTACGCATCAATATTTTCTCGTTACCTTTACAGTTATTGTATCCATATGAGTATTAGTAAGTATTAAGAATATTTATAATAAGATTGAAAGTATATAAGATTGTATATAAGGAAGTGCGACTTCAAATTCTTATCTTAACCATTCGATGTATAGCTTAGCCATTTTGCTTTTATTTTCAATTTATCAGCTCCGCAAAACTGTTTCAAATGCAAACAATGAATGTTTGAAAATCCGTTTTGATAAAAATCTCTAGAATATACTAATATGGGGCAATAGTGGTACTAGAATTAGATTTATATATATATATATATATATATATATTCAAGTTCACACACATTTTTTAAAAACTTGTAATGGACGAAACTTCATGTTCATTCAGTTTTTATTTCCAAATATTAATTCATTAAATTTCATAATTTTGTAATACTTTAAATACAGTTTTTGCAGCTTGTAACGAAAATTGAAATCAACAAGCAGTAGAAAAATCGGTAAAATGCACGAATTTCAGTATTTTTCAAGTGAAGGTGAAGAATGCGAGTTCATTTTTTTTGTGACAATCACCCATTTTTCGATATTTAATAATTTTTTTGATAATTATGTGATAAAAAGTAACTACAATAAAAATTTCCTTTATTGACCTAAGTAGGAATTGAATTAATTTTATTTATACTACTTGTTTTAATCCTAATAGATACATTGGTAAAAAAGGTCTTTTATTTTTATTGTTGAATTGTTATAATGTGATATGTGTGACTGGAATATTGCTTAAGTCATAATGTAACCATTTTGCGCAGTTGATTTTTTTTAAATCTCAAAAAGAGTACTTAAAAAATGTTGAAAATTTTCTTTCTAGAGTTATATGTAGTTGTTCAAAACACGTACATTTTTCATGTAAAAATTAAAAAGTCAAAAATGAAAATAAAAATTTTGAAACTTTGGCAGCATTTTACAAAAAAAAAAAAAAAAAAAAAAAAAGAGAGACAGAGAAGTCCTTTAATGATGAAAATAATCGAATATTAATCATTAATGATAATTTTGTCACCAGGAAAGCGTTCGTTCCTTGATTATTAGTTATAGGAGGGGCAGTTGATATTGCCGAATCTGCAGAAAGCACTTCCGATAAAACGTTGTTTTTGTAAACGATAAAATTTTATTTCTGGTTTCAGGTGAATCATGAATTAACCAAATGTAATTTTTATTGAAAGTTCTTGAACAATTTACTCATGTTTTTACTTAAGATATGTGAAGAAGCTTATCCTTTCTATAAAATGATAAAAAATATTACATTTTATTTGCAAGAGAATAACAATAACGAAGAAAACATTTGCATCACATGGCATTATTTCTTCAAACAAAGATATTATGCAGCAAATAATATTGTAAACACATTGGAAGAAGAAATAACTATAGCAAATGTATAATAAACAAATAAAATATGAAATGTGAAATTATAAGAGTCCTTGAACTTTTAAAAACATATTTGTTAACAGAAATGTTATAAAATTTCTTATGAAATCACCTGATCTCTCATTGTGTTAAAAACCATAACCGATAAGCAAATATTTTAACTTCTGAGTTCATTTATTATAGTTTATTAGCTCTCATACAAATTGCTTAATGAATTTTTTCTATTAGCTATCTAGCTTACAATCTTAGGCGATTACTTGGGGTTTAAGCACAAGCAGAAGAAAAGGGAATATTGTATTGGCTGCCTTTTTTCCCCAGCCAAGTGAAATTAAAATTTTACAGAGAAATATAGTTTGGTAGCAAATTCCCATGCTAAATTTCCTTTATTTAAGTCATTGTAATTTCGAGCTGTTTCAATTCCATACATGCAAAAGAGCAGAACAAACAGGCAGTTACCTTTTTGACAGATTTTGCTCATATTTTTTTTATACTTTAGTTACTAATCCTGTGCATCAGATTACATCTATCCAGTTCGTAACATTTTCTACTTATCACGTACATTTGTACTTGTATATTTGCATAGACATTCTTCCCTGGAGCATATTTCGTTCAAAATTTGAAATAATGAATTATGAATTTTGTGTGAAATCAATACTCCAAATTTTATTCTTCTAGTTGAATTTTCGTTTTCACATACAAATTGAATCCCCTTACATTAATCTAATATGTAACATTTGCTATTTATCATGTTCATTTGTACTCGAGCGTCTGCATACACATTCTTACATGGAACTTATTTCTTTCAAAACTTGAAATTACTTACTAGGAATATTGTATGAGGTCAATACACCAAATTTAATTCTATACTCAGAAAATGTTTGAGCTTTAAGGCATGAAATCATACAAGCAGATAGATTTGTTTACATAAATGTGTTTTTCGAATTCAGTGATATTTGAATCTAGGAGATTAATCAGAATTGCAATTTAATGAATTTATAACTCGAAGAAAACAATTTTCTGACAACTACATGATTTTCTTTTCGTGTACGAAAAAGTAAAAAATACAGTGGAATTATACCTTTACATTTCATAACAAGGTCCATAATTTTGGATAAAAACACCTCTGATAAACATAACGGTTTATTTCAGCTTAGATATATTCGAAGAAATAACGAATGTTACAATTTCTGTACTCCAAACATCCCTCCCTGGCTTTGTTCTGTCCAAACGAACACGACCTCTGCGTCTCTTGAAAAACATTCTCCTATTCTTCTGGAATGTAAACATTACGGGGATGGCTCTCAGGTGGTCAATTAAGCTTGCGGGGAGTTAAAAAAAAGAAACAAATGAAATATTTGGGGAATGTATTACTTGCCAGAGGAAATGGCCGAGATAGATTCTTTTGCGAAAATGGACACTTGCCCAATAAACGTCAGGAGCAACTACTCATTACTGCATTCTTATAAAAATATAGAAGGAACTGTAAGTAATTGTAGTATTTGAAATTGAATTTGTAATTGTGTTTGTTATTGTTATATCATATATGTAATATATTATTTGTAATTGTTGCATCATATTTGTAATTGTTTTAAAATGTTTTACTTTGTATTAGAAAAGTAATTTTTAGGAGCACAGTTTTACTAGGGATTTTAGGAGGATGATTTTTGTATTTAATTTTTTACACTTTATTGTTTCTAAATGGACACTTGTCCAATACAAGTTAGGGGCAACTATTCATTACTGTATTCTTATAAAAATATAGAAAAAGACTGATTGTATTTGAGAAATTAATTGTAGTATTCGAAATTGAATTTGTAATTGTGTACATGTTTTACTTTGTCTTAGAAAAGTAATTTTTAGAAGCACAGTATTACTAGTGATTTTAAAAGGATGGTTTTTGTACTAAATTTTTTTACACTTAATTTTTTTCTAATTTTTTATTATTAGCATTATAAAAGGAATAAATTCTTTATAAGAATAATTAAATTAACTGATTATGTTATAATTAAGTTTTTAAAATATAAAAATTGTGTTTTGTAATATAATACGAAATTGTTTAAAACTTTTTAACAGTAAGCCGAAAAAGCAGATAAAAAATTATTTTTTTGTATGTTTGTATACAACTTATAATTTATTATTATGAATATAATATAATTATAATTATATAATATATATAATTTTTCAATTATATATATAATATAATTGAAAAATTATTCATCCAATAGATTAAATTAATGTACTAATTAATACTTAAGTGTTCGATATAAAAATTATGTAATGATAAGATGTAAAATATTGTTTACGAGTACAAAATTTGAGTATTTTAATATATTAGGAAATGAATAGGAAATCACATACAATATTTCATTTTTACAAACATATAATAAGGAGTTAAATAAATGTGATTGATAAAAATTCTTGATTCATGCATTTTATTGAACAGCAGGATGCATTTCAATTTAACAAGAGCTACTATTTTGCAATTACTTATTAACAGTTTGAAGAAGAATTTCACATAAATAAATATATACTAAATATTAACAGAATATTAAGGTTTGCATTATCAGTTTGGGCAATTTTGACTGGCCTATCAGATTTACCAGTTTCGGTTCCATAAGTTTTTGTTCTGATAGTAAATGGAAGAAATTATGTAATGTGAAATTCCCCTTCATTTTAGAAGGATTGGTGGTGATGAATAATGCCTGTTTTTGGAAATTTTATAAATAGAAGTTTATAAAATTTTAGAATAGAAATTTAATAAGCCTGTTTTAATTAGTCGAAATTATCCTTGAACCAACAATCTTTATTGATTAAACAAACAATATTCTAACTTGTTTGGTTTATTTTTCAAAAAAATTGCCGGAGTTAGTCAATAAGACTGTGATTTCCAAGGAAAATACTACAACAGCAGACGATCGATAATTCAAAAGCCGACTCCCCCCAAAAATCCTACATTATATGATAATAGATAATGGAAAAACCATATTGTGAAAGCCGACCTTAAAATAAAAAATATATTAGCAGACGATAGCTAATGGAAAAACTGTAGTGTGAAAGCCGACTCCAAAATAAAATAGTGTTAAATAGCCAATTTCTTGCCTACTCATTTTGAGGCTTTAACAATTTGTTGCCTTCACATTTTGAGAGTCCGACAATCTCAAGCGAAAACAGTATCATGTTCTCACATGATAAAAAAATGAAAACCCAAGAAATAATATAAGAATATTCAGCTAGTCACATGGTAGATAGGTATTGAAAGAGCTTTAATGATCGCAAAAACCGCTTTATATAAACGGAATACAGCCTTATGTTGCCTATTTGACCAACAAAACGCAAATAGCAAAATTATGCTGAACATTAAAACTTAGTATTCTTAGCAATGTATCAATACTTGAAATCAGTGTAACTGCTTTAAATAACCAAGATCTTCGAAGATTTAATTATTTTTTAATTTTTATTATTTGATTCAGAAAATATTCGATGTTTAATTGTGATGAAAATAGCTTATTAGATAATTTAAACAATAAATTTTAATGAATAATATAAAAAAAGAAAAAAAGTAAAATGAAAAAAAAAGTAAAAAAAAAAAAAAGAAAAAGAAACATTTCTTTAAATACTTTCCTTTAACATGGAATTTTCGATAATGCTTGATTGATAAGTATATTTGAAATGGGTAAAAAAATTATACTAATTTAAAAGAGAAAATTTTGTCAGTTTTATTGTTTTCCAATTTGGGTACCATAGGACTGTAAGGTTCTAATTAGAAAATAGTCATTAGTCGTTAATGAGCAATTTAAAAAAGACCAAAACATGAGATGAAAAAAAACCGCTATCTGAAATGATCTATTAACAAAAGCGCACGTTCTACTCGATTCTTAATCGTCAAACGCACCTGTCTATGAATTTTCAATATTTAAATAACCAATTCAAAGGGTTTATTATCTTACCCAGCTGGATAATTTTTTCAGTTTTTAATTTGTGATATTTATATTCTTAGAGGATAATAAAATCAATATTGCATTTCGTCAGTTCAATAATGGAGAAAAATGCTGTTCATTTTATATTTATATATATTATGCGGGGGAAAAAATAAAAGTTTAATTAGTTGTTGTTAAATGAATGCATTCTTTATTGATGAAGTGCGTTTAAGAATCCATTCCATTTTTTTAAAGAATTGTTTTTGTTCACTCATAAAATGGCGCTTCTGTTCTTTTAGATTTCATTAACATTCTACTTTAAATGGCCATTTGAAAGCCATTCTTTTCTGGTTTACATAAAAAAGGTTTATTCTTTAAAACATTGGATAAGTATCATTTCCACAAAAACAATTAAAAGGAAACTAATTTGAAATGTTTGCTGCAATTAAAGTGCAGCACCAATTTGGGGTTATTTAGAGTTACATGCACTATGTTTGAGTTACATGTGGTAAAAAAAAATCCTTGTCAATTTGGTG
The DNA here is from genome assembly GCA_026543055.1 of Argiope trifasciata. Taxonomy (NCBI): domain Eukaryota; kingdom Metazoa; phylum Arthropoda; class Arachnida; order Araneae; family Araneidae; genus Argiope; species Argiope trifasciata. The sequence goes on along the minus strand of JAPMOQ010001578.1, from coordinate 1,336,831 downwards.
CCAAAAAATAGAGCTCCAATCTTTGTTCTCACGTTTTTCAAGAGATGGAGCTGTCTGTCTAATTGGAATTTAGAAGTTTCAACCGTTTTAATGGTTTTAATTTTTTACCAAAATTATTGGCTACAAAATTACATAACTTAAAACAACAGAAATTATTCACTTACAGAACTTTGAAAAAAAGTTTATTTTTAAATACAAGAATTTCTCAATAAATTTCAGAAGATTTTAAGTCAGAAAAAATTATTCTACGAAAAGATCGGAGGGATAACCTACTGCGAATACTTGTCTGCTACGATGCTGAATACTTAAGTTACACAGTACTATAAGATTGCAATAGGAATAGATTAAAAAAATGTGTAGATTTTTTTTTTCTGCTTCAATGGTTTAAAATCAAAAAGGATTTTTCTTCTTTTAATAATAATTCTTCTTCTTTTAATAAATAATTTCAACTATTGCTCTTAGAAAAAAGCTTAGGAAGTTTTAGATCCACATATGAAAGAAGCGAACACTAGAGATACTAAAAATTATTTGAAATATATCAAAGCACACTTAAATTGAGAACAGTTCTTATCTATTATTTGGCAATAAAAGCATATCAAATTCATTATAAGTAAATTAATTAGAAGTTATTGATAAGGAATGAAAATAATGTTTATTTAGGAAAAAATTATCTATAGATTCATTAGTTTTCCATAGAAATCCTATTCAGCCCAAAATTAAAAAAAAATTAAACAAATTATTGCACATTTATGCTTATGTTAAAGAATAATATCGTAACAGACCTGCAATATTGCTTTTCCGCATGTATAGTGTCATCACAAGAATGATTTAGAGTAATCTATATTGGATGGATCAAGGGTGTCTCAAGAGATCCCAGAGCTTGGCGACAAACTTAACAACCATTTGGCGACTTTAGCGACCAAAGGGATAATACCCGAAACATCGAGAATTTCCCCGATTCATTCACTAGGAACCAAGATATGTCCAGAATGTTCCTGATTGGTCCTGAAGGTTTTAGCACCGCCTCCCAGGAACTATAGAAGGCCGACAATCTGAAGCTGGAGAATGGTCATTCGAGTAGACCTGAGTTGAGAGGTTTTGAATTGGTAGTCCTGACCTAGGGAGTAGAGTCGTCAACGGAGTCGGCGGTAATAGTAGTAGTTCTGGTGAGTGGTCCTGAATTGTCGTGAACACTTGAGTCTCTCGAGTGGCAGATGTGAACAGAGTAGTCGTCATAAATTGAGACGAATTGAATTGGTTATCGTCGTGAAAGAAGATTCCTGAAAGGAAGAGTCGCCGGGAGAATGCCGAAGCAACGGCGGAGTGCTAAATTACTTTGTGCCGTATTCTATCATCGTCATGTCTTGTGTCGTAGCCCTTTGTGTGAAATAGTGAGTAGGCAGGGAAAATAAGAAGAAGTAGAAGAGTAGTTCAGCCGTGTGGAGAGACCAACGTGAGTTATGTTTGTTGCTCCATGAATCATAGATGATTCATTGAGCAACAAACATGATGTAGAAAGTAAGTGTAAATGACAGATGATTCACCCAGCAGAATTATAGAGAACGAAGATGAATCTTTTGAGAGTTTCAAATGCTGATAAGATATATCTTTTTCAAATAGTAATGTATGAGTGCAAGGGCTCAGATGATATACAAAAGTAAGAAATAGATATAATAAAGAAACACAAATTATTTATGCTGGTACAATATATTGAAAAACAGATCATTTATCTTATAACTTTAAATTAGCAATTCTGTCATATATATAGAAATTTATTTATTTTGTACATCTCGAAAATGGCTCCCACGATTATAATCAAATTTTATATTTAGATAAGGTTTTGCTAAGTTTATCTATATAGATGTCTTCCTGAAAAACACACATACAATACATTTTTATATTAGAGGCTTTTACCATCTGATCTCATGCTGACATTATCATATAGTCTCATCTCGGATCCGATTTCATCAAGGTAAAACTGAGTGTAAGCTCAAAAGTATAAGTAATTATGGATAAATCTTAAAATGAATACAGCAATGTAGCAGATGTTTTCGTATAGCGTGCCAAATTAAGCACATTTAGGATTTTTAACTTTAAATGGCCTATTCATATGTACGTAAAATTAAAAAAATATTCATCTGTAATCGGAATGTAATTCGTATCTAAATATTTACTCCAAAAAGACACAAGTTTACAAAAATTTACAAGAATAAAGACACGAGTTTACAATAATAATTGCATCTAAATAACCTCTCAGCTTTTGAAGCTCGGTTTTCTTTCAGATATTGCATCTAAAGAATATCAGTGATAAATTTTAAGATTTATTTTTAAATTCAAACATTTTAGTGAAGTCGTTTCCTTGCAGCATGATACATGCGAAATGTGCCCCACTGACTTTTATGGCTTTCCCCATTGATTCATTATTGGAGTTAAAAATTGCCCTCGCCCTTATAGCGTTAAACAAATGCCAAATATACAAATGTTGAGTACTTTCATAAACATTGTATTTTAAAAATATCACCAGAATTGTCTCCATTCTTTATTTAAATCACATGCTATTATTATTTTTTTGAGTATAAAGGGTATTGAAAATGCACTTAGCCCGAGTTGTTGAAATATTTCTACAAAAATTTCAGACTTTAAAATAAAGTTATTTTATAAGTAACAGAGCAACGTTCAGTGGTAAAAGGGTGGTATACAAGGTAACATAGCAAAATATAGTCAGTTAATAGCACAATAATCAATTGGAAATATAAACTAATCGATTAGGTGCAAAGAAATGCAATATTTTCATTTATTTATTTTTGACAGAGAAATGGTTTCACGTTTAACTGGAAAAATGCGATAAAAATTGCCTTCGGTGCAAAAGAGAAAATATTGCTTTCATCGCATATGCAAAAGAATGAAATTAAAAAGAGAACAAGAGGCCATTGTTTTCTCTTCAAATGCTTCCCCAGAACTTGGAATTTTCAGCAACGCGCAATTTATAAGCAAAATGCAAGTGGCTAATCCAGCTTTTTTTTGCTTTTTAGTAGAGAAGATTCATCGACTGCAAGGTTTCTAATGAGAAAATAGTCATTAGATATAATGAGCAATTTCGAAGAGGAAGACCAAAACACAATGTTAAAAAAAAACTTTTTGAATGATCCATTGACAAAAGCATACGTTTTACTCGATTACTTATCATCAAATGCACCTGTCCATGAATTTTCAATACTTTAATAAGCAATTCAAAAGGCTTGTTATCTTACCCAGCAGGATGGGTAGCTTTTAATTTTGCGGGAATTATAGTTTTTTTTTTGTGGATGCCGAAATCAATATCGCGTTTCGTTATTTCAATAATGGTTGAAAATGTTGTTTATTTTCAGTTTTTATCTTTTATGGGGTAAAGTAATAAAAAAATCACTTTGTTGTTGCTAAGAGAATGAACTCTTTATCGATGTTTAGCATTTAAGAATCCATTCAGTTATTCGAATGAATTGTTTTTTTTTTTTCGTATATAAATAAATCCTTTGTTCGAATTTCTATTGTTCAAATTACAATAACATTTAATTTATAATAGCTGTATTGAAATTGAATTTCCTTGTTCAGGAACGAGAGGTTTGTTCTTAAAAGATATTGAAGAAATATCTAATTGTTGTTGTTTCTAATTGCACTTGTCATAGACAAGCCAACTGTCGCAGTCAGCGATTTTAAGCCGAGAGTGCGTGTTAAAAACTAGGACTAAGAGTACGCCTTAACTTCTCAAGCATCACATTCGCTTGCTCAATCCTTTTCACAGGGGAGCACATTCACACTTGTCGCAGATAGAACAGATGAAGAACTACCATGCCCGAACTGGGACTCGAACCCGGGACATCCAGATCACGGGGTAGTCGTGCTATACCTATGGCGGCAAAATATACTTTCATATTTAGCGATGTATTTACATAACAGTATTACAAATCTGTAATATTTCTTCCCAGCATAGTTAGTTTCATCATAGAAAGCACAGTAGTTTCATCATAGAAAGCACAGTTTTACGGTGCTGGGATGCGAGACGATTCACTCCAGCGGCAATGCTACAAACTTGGCGACCATTTGGCGACTACACTGCAATGTTCATGGATTTTGGCAATAGGAGGCGAATTATGCCTAATCCTCGAAACCCTTGTGCCCTTCTCCTGAAGCTATAAAAACCCGGCTGTCTAAATTAGATGAAGTCAGTCTCTTTAGATGAAGTCAGTCATCTAAAGAGTTTGTGATGAGTTCTTGTTGTTAGTCAAGGTTAAGTCAATAAGGATCAATCCAGCGAAACTCAAGCTTTGAATGGATTATCTCAAGTGATTAATAAATTGAGAATCGAGAATTGAATTGAGAAATGAGACTTGCTACCAACGATGATTATCCAACAGAGCTGAAAGTAAAACTGTCTTTTCTATAATTGCTGGGAAGCCACATTACAGAATCGTTATAATATGAATCAAGTTCAGCGTAGTTGATTCCTTTACATACAATTACTTAAATTTGAGCTTTGTCTCTGACGGTGAAAAGGGAAGAATAAGACATGATATTTATTTTATTTTATCATTCACATTAATTGTTGATATACAGTTACTCAAATATATTAAAATAAACATGGAATATCTAGTACAATACCAACGCATAACATATAAAATATATACATTTAAAATGCCTTATATACTTTTGTATTCAGATTTAATATACCTATTCTCACCTCCAAACTAGAATCAAACCAGAGCGAAATAATGAAAAATATCTATTCTCATCCTAAAACAAACTGCAGTTAGTATTGATATACAGTTAATTAAATATATTAAAGATGAACATGGAATATCTAATACAAAATCAACAGATATCTTTAAGAGATAGTTTTAAATAAGTTCAATGAAAATTCTCAACAGTTTTAAAAGACTAAATAAAATGTGACAAATTGACAGATGACTGTGTAAAAGCTGGGCATTTTTATTTATAGTATTGCTTATTTTAGGGAAATTCTAATTTCGGTTTACAGAATGATATATTTCTCACTATCAATTGCATTATGGTTTAAATAAAAAATATATACATTTAAAATGTCATATACGCTTTTGTATGCAGATTTGATATACCTTTTATCACTTCAGGATTAAAATCTGACAAAAGAGAAATAATGAAATATATTTATTCTCATCCTAAGACATAGTGCAGTTAATGTTTTTCATTTCACACCTCTCTTCTACATTTTACGAAGATAGCAAAATGTGTGAAATGACACAGTATTTAACTGGAAAGATGATAGCCATCAATGACCAATATTGAAAGTCATCAAACATACCGTGAAAAAAAGTTTCCAGGGTGAAATAAAACGATAATTTTTGTTTCTTCTCTTCATTATCGTCGCAATTTAACGAGACTTTTCCATTGAAAGAAAGAAAAAAGAAATGAAATAAGGAAAATTTTATTGCTTCGTTGAAGAATGTTTTCTATTTCTCAGTTTGATATTATCCTTAAGAACTGAGCGATGGTGGCTTTTGTTTTTGTTTTCTTTTTCTGGTGGTTTCCCCTTAATAACTCTTTAATGGGATAAGAAGACCCCGAGAGGAAGATTAGCTCTCGGGTTTGCTTTTAGGGCTGGAGTATTTGAACTGTGAAAAGTAAATAAAATGATATCTTTGTGAGTTTTAGGGAGGACGGAAAACAAGGTTTGAAGTTGAGCTTCATTGTCGGATTAATTTTTAAAAGCTTGAAAAGCCACACGAATTTTAAGGCTCTTTGTGGACGAATTTATGAAGTTTGCATTATGAAAGAACTGGGATGAAATTCAAGTGTAATTTGTCATTCTAGTTGTTGTCCTTCAGAGTTGGTTGTTGAAAACCAATTGTAGATTCCTGAGGGACACTTGTAACTGGACATTTTCTAAGGAACAATTTTACTCCAAATATATTTTATTACATTAACCGAGTAATTCTTATATATGCATGGATTTATTTCGTCTATCTCGGTAAAGGCTCTTATGATTTGGATCTAATTTCGTATTTAGATAAGACTTTTCTTTTTTAAGTTTATATATGTAGGCATTTTTCATGAATTAACGCGATTTTATAGACGACGCACGCACACATGCACACACACACACACACACACACACACACACACACACACACACACACACACACACACACACACACACACACACACACACACACACACACACACACACACACACACACACAATTACATTTTTTGAATAACTAAATATTGAATAACTAAACAATTTTGAATATTTAAACATGTGTTTTCTACATAATTTTCTACATCTCGGTAAAGGCTCTTATGATTTGGATCTAATTTCCTATTTAGATAAGGGTTTTCTTTTTTAAGCTTATATATAGTTATTTTTCATGAATTAACGCGATTTTATAGACACAAACAAAAAAAAAACTACATGTTTTGAATAACGAAGTATTGACAAGTGTTTTCTATATATCTCTACATCTCGGTAAAGGCTCTTTTGATTTGCATTTAATTTCATATTTAGATAAGGTTTTTCTTTTTAAAATTTATATATATAGATATTTTTCATAAAAAATGAGGTTTTATAGAAACACACTTAATAAACATACATTTTTTGAATAACTAAATATTGGCATATGTTTTCTACATAAGTGTTTTAGAGCGGTACAGGTCAGTTCGACGCCAACGTTTCGACGCCAACTGTTCGACGCCAACGTTTCGACGCGTGGTCAGTTCGACGCCGTACTTTTCGACGCCGGGGCAGTTCGACGCCATATATTCGACGCCATTTCGGGGGGACGCGCCTCCGTATCCCCATAGGCCGTGACGCCTGTGACTAGCTTATCCTTATCTATTCTTCTTTCTTTGAAACATATTACAGGCGTTAAGTTTTGTGCCTATCCTGCGTTAAGTTTTGTGCCTATCGAAGAACTTGAAAATGCTTTAGAAGTTTTGAGTGAGAATTTACCTAATCAGTTAACCCCAATTTTAGATTACTTTGAAGATTATTATGTTGGAAGGATTCAGAGAAATAATCGTCGCCGTCGTCCTATTTTTAAACCAGAAATGTGGTCATGTTATGCTAGAACCTTAAATAACGAAGGACGCACCAATAATTTCGCGGAAGCAGCACACAGACGTTTACAGTCCGAATTTGGTGTTTCACACCCCACATTATGGAAATTCATAGATGGTCTCAGACGTGTTCAAAAAACAATTGACCAATGTTATGAGCAATTTGTACGTGGAGATGAACCGCCGCACAAGCGGAATAAGTATCTGCGAGCTGATATGAGAATTAAAGTAATAGTTGAAGATTTTGAAAATCGAGAAATAATGGAATACCTGAAAGGTGTGGCGCATAATTTTGCAATGGATTAGTATAATAACAGTTTTGTGATGTAATCTTATTTATGTGTAATCTTGTTACTCTGTAATTAAATTTGTCTGCAATATAACTTTTTTGTAACCATATGTTTATTTACCATTTCTGTATTTTGCCTTTTTGATGCTGTTTTGTGAAATAAATAAATAAAAAAAACAACCTCCCTCATGTCCCAGGGCCTTGACGTTGGCGAGGGGGCTTCTCACTAATCTGGGACAAAAAAAAAATCTAGAACACTTTCACACATATATTTATTTCAAATATGCATGCAAACAATCGATAATTCAATAAATAAAAATCAGTCATATTGCTTATTTATTTGAATAACGCTTCATATACATAACAAATATATATATATATATATTATCAGGCATATTGCATATTTATTCTAAAAATAAATAAAAATACGAAAAAAAAATATATGGCGTCGAACTGCCCCGGCGTCGAAAAGTACGGCGTCGAACTGACCACGCGTCGAAACGTTGGCGTCGAATCGTTGGCGTCGAACCGTCGGCGTCGAAACAACCTGCTTCGTTTTAGAGACGGATTAGCAGTTAGAGCTTAGGATATCCATGAATTTTTCTCATGTTTGGTTCCTATTTTGCAATTCAATTAGGTTTCATTTACAACTGCAAGCGAGTAGTAGAATAGGATTTTACTTACTATTTTACAAAAAGAAACCTTTGCCTTATTTTTAATGCTTAAAGAAATACGAATATTCATATTTCTTATAAAAGTATTTCATTGAGCAATTCCACCTATGTTTACATCAGAAAACTTTGCTAGTGGAGTTTAAAACAGCAATGCCAGGTTATCATCAAAATCATTAGTTTTAACTTTTTGGGTATATTACAAAAGTTGTACAAGACTTGTTGGGTGAAAAATACCACCGAAGCAGTTTTAAATTCTTAAGATCTATTGACTTTTTCTCTTGCATTTAGCGGTTTATTTTTTGATTATGTGGAATATTCCTTTTACAAGTTTATGTACAAGGAATTATTCTATGAATCATTGTTTTAAATTTTAAGTTGCTAAAATCCCTTTTTAAGTCATATTTTCCCAATTTTATCTTTACATTTCTGTGTTTATAATTGCATAAGTTTGTTTTTAAAAATATCTTTTATCTGGTTACCATTTGATTGGCACAGTATGGCCAGATTTGGTTCTTGCACCATAAAACCAAATTTTTTGCGTATATTAGTAGGTTTTAGAAAAGGATATAAAGTTTATTTTTAATTGTATTCAATAATTTTCAGTAATTTACTTTGGTGCCAAATTTACTGATAGATTATTAAGGGACTTTTAGTTGGCGATAATTTTATTGTCAAGCGAGACTGTTTATTTTATTGCTCTCATGTCCTTATTTCTTAATTTGTACAGTAACTACTCTATTTAAGTTGTAAATCATGTACAAAAGGAACTCAGATTTCCCGTCAAAAATATATTCTATTTTGCTTCTGTTCTGTCTTAATCATCTTCAGGATAGAGGAGAATTAAAATGTCATAATTCCTATGCTTATAATTAAAATTTCAATCCTGATTTCCATATAAATCTATAGTTTACTTTTATGCAAAACATTGTCTTAACAAATAGAAAATTCTTAGTTTTAGAAATAAAATCGGAGCTTTATTTTTCCATGCGTCTTGTATTTTTATCATTTTATGCTGTAATAAATAAAGATGAATGGTAATTTAAAAATCATTTAAATATTTCTTGGTATTTGAAAAATATTATTTTTTCTTTATTAGAATTGGTACCTGTTTAAAATAAGTTATAAAAATTAATTTAAAGCCAATTATTATTTAGATGAAAAGAAATATTTCATTTTAGTTACTTTTTATTGAATAATTACACTTAATATAAATATTGCTTCGGATTTTCCTTCTATCCGTCGGGTTCGTTTGCGTGTTGTGTATTGTGTAGAAGATAAACACACATCGATCAGTCCTTTAGTAGCAGACACAACGAAGACGTTCATTTACAGGACGAAGACAGGACAGCACAAAGAAGACAACTATTTACAGAAGACAACTACATACAGCCGAGACGAACACACTGGGCAACACTCAATATTAGACAGAAGCCCACTATAGCAACAGTAGTTCACATTCAAAAATTCCGTAGTGAGAACGTCCATAACACACAAAGAGGTCAGACAGGGTTCAGCAAGAGAAGGAATCTTTGTAGATTCTATCTACGCTCACTTAAATCTCTCCAAACGGCTGTAACTATTCCTTTGTCTCTTTTCGCTTTCGCTGACGACTCACTACTTCAATTCACGACTGCTTCTCTATTCAGGGCGACCAAACAACGGGCTGCGACACACTGTTATTCAGCACTAAGCCAATGCTTCGGTATTCTCTCGATGACTCCTCTGTTCAAAACCTCTCAATTCAGATCTACTCGGTTCCAGCACACCGCTACAGCTTGAGATTGCCGGCCTTTTATAACTCAAGGAAGGAGGAGTTAAAAATTTCTTGACCAATCAGGAACATTTTGTTTCTTAATGGACGGATTGGGAAAATTTTCGATGTTTCGAATATTTTCCATTTTTGTCCAATACAGATGACTGTATATCATTTTTTCTTGTGATGGCATTATTTGTGTGAGAAATCAAAATAACCGGTTCCTAACATTATGTATATACATATGACAGAATCTCAATATTAAGTGGCGAAATAGAAAACGAATTTTCTGCAATTTTCCTTTCAATATTTTATACTGTACTATTATTTCTGTTTGTTAGTATTTTTAACTTTCTTTTTTTCCGCACCTAATTTATGAAGATGTGGTGGTTTATAATTTCTCATCACAAAAAGCAAACTCCCTTTCTTCACCGAAAAATGCAGAACTTGAAAAAGACTGAAATCCTCACATTTTACTGATTGAGCTAGTGCCTGTCGATTTCAGTTTTCATGAGAAACTGCTGAAACTCTTTTTGAAATATTAACAATTAATTGAATTTAATTAATAAATTAATATTTGGACAAACTGTATTAACATTGTCTCATCCATATTCATGTCTTTTCTCTATGGCGATTCTGCTAATATTTGATAACTGAAGAGAAAATTTAATTGTGAATAAATTGTATTATTAAAAGCAGATATTCTATACCAAAACAATATTGATGAAAGAAGAAAAATAATTTCAACGGTTTATAAATTTATTCCATGCTGCAATGAACTCCAAGAAAAACTTAATTATTAAGGAAAAGTTAAAGAGCAAAAAGATGCCATATGCTTCATGTCATTATTAAAAATTGCAATTTTTGCCCCCTGAAGCGAATTATAAAAACAATAACACCTATTACAAAAACCAATATTACACGGTTTGTATGGTGGTTAATACATAGCATGTATCCTAGACGATTCAATACAGTCATTACATTGCCTAGGTATGCTGAGTATCAAATTATCAAACTGATCTTAGAGAATATTACATCACTCATAAAGAAATGCTCTCTGAAGTCCGGTGAACTTATAGGAGGTTGACCAGCTGCAACTCCTCTGCCAAGTATGTCTCACACATGCTCTACTGGATTCAAGTTGGGTTAGAATGCTGGCCAGTTCATAAGGGTGATATCCTTTGATCAAATGCATTCATTTATGATGTAACGGATGGGACGGGTTTTATCATCCACAACCTACTGCTTTAATAAAGTATGCAAAGAGAGAGAGAGAGAGAGAGAGAGCAGATACATTGATTTTTCTCTTTAAATGCTTTCCCATTGCTTGGAATTTTTAGCAACGTATAATCAGTAAGGAAATATCAAATACTTAACACATTTATGGAGGAAGTTTCAACAGTTTAACTCTTCTTCAATTAGTCCAGTTATGAATTCAGCGATTCTAATAAAAAACAGTCACTAAACATATTGAGGAATTTAATTAGTTAGACCAAAGTATGTTAAAAAATCGTTCCAGATTGATTCATTTACTAAAAATTACGCTCTATTCGATTACTGATCATCAAATGCAGCTACCAAAGAATTTCCAGCATATTTAAATAATGAATTAAAAAGGTTTATTATCTTACTCAGCCGGGTGGACAGTTTTTCTTCAATTGTTTAATTTGTAGAATTATTATTCTTTGTGTACACAGAAATCAATATTGTGTATCATCAATTCAAAAAGGAAGATCAATGTAATTTAGTGTCCTTTCTTTAATTCCGAATAGTAGTTCACACTTTTCCTAAACAAAATTTATTTATATATCTTGCTCAAATTTTCAATCGTTGAAAAAATACTTTTTATTCATTCACTCGAGTTCAAATGCCTTTTTTAAACTTCTAGTGGATGATACTCGATATTAATAATATTTAGTTTTCAAATACAGATTCATCAATTAAATTAAATTAATTTTTTATTCTTCAATTGGAGTTTTAGCAGTTTTTAATGAATATTGTGATCAATAGGCAGTAGATCAATCGATAATATGATAGGATTTCAGTTTTTTCACGTGAAGGTGAATAATGGGTGTTCGATTCTTAAAAATAATCAATAAATTTTTGATATTTAACAATTTTTTTGATAATTATTTAATAAAAAGTAACTAAAATAAAAGTTTCCTATGTAGACCTTAGTAAGATTTGAATTATTTTTTTGTATCATTTGTTTGCCTATAACGTCAAAAAGAAATAAAAATCTAACTTTTTATCTGCTAAGAGAAGGTAGCTTTTATTGCTGGGTTGCGTTTAAGAGCCCATTCTATTCTCTAAATGAAGTGACTCCGTTTATTGATAAAAACAACGCTCTTGTTCTTTACGACCTTCAATTATATTTTTATTTATTATGGCCTTCTTCAACCTTTATTGTTCTTTCTTACACGAAATGGATTGATTTGTAAAGAACGTTAGGTTTGATTTACTTTAGTTATATTAAAGCATTGCTTTAAAGCAATAATGGGGCTGTTTTGGATCAACCTCGTAATTTTGAACCGATGCTAGATGACGAGGACGACATCTGAACTGGTAACTCCTCCCCAAACTTCCATACCGCACCAACAGGAGGACGTTTGGTCCCGACGGATTTAACGAAACCTCATCTTGCCTGGAGGTTATTCGATGGAATTCGTGTGTGCACCTGAAACCTTTAAGTTCCGAAACCGGAACCTTACCGCATACCACCGCAACCCAATTTTTGAAGATGAACTACTAGATTCGTAGCTATACTTAGTAATGTAGTGAAGCAATGTAGGGCTTCTGCAACCCTATATCGTTTCCCTCTATCGTTTATGCGATATATGGCTGCTGCAGCCTAATAATGAGATTTAGATTTTATTATCGGAGCGTTTCAGGGTCGAGATCCAATTCCATTGAAGAACGGTTGTGTAGAAGAATGTGCCGTGCTTTATATAACTCAATCCCAAACATTCTACTGATGATGTGGAGGGAAAGTTTGAAGATGAGTTGCCAAGTCAAAAATCATCTTCATCATCTTCTACGGTTCAAAATTAAGAGGCCAATCCTTAATTAGCACTGGCTCACCAAAAACGCTCTAAAAACATGTTAGTAGAATTAATCGAAGAAATAATGTATCTAGGATTCTTTTAAGGAAAGTAGTTTAAATTTAAATTTAATATAATTTATGGCAGAAGAATACATTAGAGATTAGACACGAGTTTAATATAAGTTTTGTCTATCTGAAAAAATGAGTGTGCATTAAAGACTTGATTCTTAATGGTCAAGTACATTTGAAAATGCTAGGTTGTCTCAAATGAGGCATAAGAAATACAGCCATTAAGTTTATTGATTTATCCACCTAATATTTCATTAAAGGCAAAAGCAAACGGTGTTATTATCTAATTCAAAAATCAGTTAAATTTGCAAGACAATTATAGTTAGTTTTCTTATAAAACTACAATGTCTGAATTTTATCTATTATATTTAGATGCCCTTTTCAAGTCCAAAGCATAAATAATGCCTCAAATAGTAAATGTTTAGTGATATTTTTAATATATTGAAGAATTATAAATAACAAAATATCTCGAGGATTTTTCCTTTTATTTACATTTAAAACAATTAAGTATAATAATAAAAAAAACCTAAAATGATGACCCAATAAAGTCATGACAGTTATTAGTGTCTACAATGTTTTTCCAAGTTCAGTATAGTTATATTAAAGTATACTTTTTAAACAGCATTATGGCTATTTTGAGATAGACCTCGTAATTTTGAATCGCCATCAAATGAAGAGGACGTCACCTCAGCAGCATCATTCTCTGCAAGTTCCACATGAATCAGAACAAAGATGTTTGGTATCGATTGATATAACTCGCACCGGACCACGGTTCTTGAGTGGAATCAGGTCCTGAATCTGAAATCATTCATCTCCGAGGCCTTTCTATCAATCCACCGCGACTTTCAATACTTTCACAAATATTACTGTTATAATATCACTATATAACTCTTCTGTTTATTTAATTTGGATAAAATCGTGATTAGATTGTATTATGGCTTTAGCATTAGCCAAAGTATTAAAAATGATATCAAAAACCGAAGCAGAATACTTAAAATGGGGCAAATGAACTGCTTTGTATATAAACCATAACTTTTCATTTCAGTTCTGCCTATTTCGATGCATGATTTAATCCAGCTGTAAATAATGAATTCATGGCATTATTATTCTTGAATACAAATGCGAACTTTTAAGATCGTTGTTGTTGGTTCTGATGCACTTTTCATTGACAACCCTGATGGAAGTTAATGATTTTAAGCCCAAATTTTTACGTTTCTTACTTTTCAGTAGCTCCATATAGGGCCTTTTTAAGGGACAGACTTCATTCTTGCATTTCATTCATTCGTCCATAGACAGTAATTTAGATTTGAATCAGAGAACAATAACCTCTGATCCAATAACCCCAGTGGTAGTACTCTCGACATGAAGGACTTTGTAACCACGACATATTTATACAAGCGCCAGTCACCATTCAACGAGGAAAATATTTGAGTGGGTGGTCGTTCGAACTCACAATTTAAGGGATGTGAATCCAACTACCTACCAATCAATCTATCTAGGCCTCTGATTACGATCCTAATTCATTCTGTATTCTTCATTCTCCATTTTTGAGAATCATTTATAACCAGAAAGACCGACCTAAGACCAATTATAGAAAAAAGGGTCAAATTATTCCTTTCTTTTCACTCTTTTATCAAGTCATCCTTCTCTCTCATCGTAAAAAACAATGAAAGAAATAATACAATGTTTTAAAAGAATAATAATTGCATCAATGGAATGGAACCAAACACACGATGACAAAAAGTTTCTTGGGCAAAATAAATAATATTTTTTTCCTTTCTTCATCATCGTCGCAATTTTATGAGGTTTGACTGTTGAAAGGTAGGTAAAAAAAAGAATTTTTTATTGCTTGAGTGAGGAATACTACAGAATGGGGAATGTTTACCTGTACTCGGCTGGATATTTTACTTAAGAACTACGTGATTTGAGTCTTTGGAAGATGGCTTTTGTTTTCATTTTCTTCTTTTGGGGTTCTCCGAATTAAATTGCTTTACTTGTAAGAATAACCTAAATTATCCTTGCTGTAAGAATATCTTAGTCGCAGGATTACCTCGCTAAATTGCTTTACTTGCTATAAGAATATTTAAATTAGTCTAGCTGTAAGACAATTCTAATCACAAGATTACCTCGTCAAATTACTTGACTTTCTATCAGACTATCTAAATGATCTTTGCGGTAAAACCACCTAATCACAGAATTACCTTATTAAATTACTTTACTTGCTAGAAGAATACCTAAATTATTCTTGCAATAAGATTATCCTAATCATAATATTACATTGCTAAATTATTTTACTTGCTATAAGAATAATGTAAATAATTATTTCCTAAGATTATCCTAATAGCAGGATTACCTCGTTTTTTTTTAATGTGAAAAAGTGTGAAAATTGAAATAAATTGTGTCAAATGAATTAAGAGATTAAAGGAAGCAAGATTTAACAAATTTATTTAATTACTTTTTTAAAAGTTGATAATTTCTTTTATTGGTGAAGGGATATTTTTTCCCCTAGAGATAATAAATTAAATATATTGGAGAATGAATTTTAACAGCAAATGTAGTTTTTTCGAGGGATTAGCAGATTAATATACCATGAGTTGAAAGATAGATTGGCGGTCAATCAGTCACTGATCTTCAACTGTTAGTAAACATTTCCGATCATTATACAGAAGTTGGATATCTGAGGAAAAAGAAAAAATGGTATTAGTAAAATCTCGGGTTTTGCATTTTTTAGCAGTTGTATCTTCAGTTTGCCTTTTTGAAAATGTTCGCAAAGATTTATCGGGTCTGACACTAGGAGGGTTAGACATTACTACTTTTGTTAATAAAACAAAACTCAAGGTAGTAGAAAAATTTTAACTTCAAAAACATTGATGAACCATTGGCATATATTGATATATTTTGAAAATCAGCAAAGTATTTATTTAAATCGCGTGAAATTGAACTACGTAGTCTTAAGCTAACCTAAATCAGATAAAAAAACAATTGATGAATTTAGAAATAGCAACACTTTAAACAATGATTTTTATAATTATTCATCTTTCATAAAGCTACTATATTTGAAAGTATTGCTTCAATCAGGCATATACCATTATAAATGATTTTCTTCAGAGTATTCACAGAAATATAGCTTGGGTATGACAGTTTTTCAAACCCGCTTTTAAAAGATAAATTTCCCACATTTGGAAACCTGTTTTTAAAATAAGAAAACCAGTGTAAAGAATTCATATTATTATCTAAAAATTAATTTAAATAATTATCTAAAATAATATCTTAATTATCTAAACATTGATTTGCTATCTATTCTATGCAACGGAAAAAGGATTTCAATCAGCGAAATTATTAAGAAACAAGAAAGATATTGTTTGGAATATTTCCGAATTCTTATATGGAAACTGATGAAGAGTAAATTGAAGAAACTACTCATTAACGTAATGCTTTTCTAAAAGAAGCTATGAAAAAAATAACTACATAACTTTTTTGAAGATCCCGAAGAAAAACTTACAAATTTAAAGACAGTGAAAGCTGAATTTTCATTATGTGAGGCGACGAATTAAACAACAAAAATTTAGATTTACTGTTTAATATCATAAAAATTATAAAAACAAGCTTTGTTGTCAGTGAAGGAGTATTTTCAGTTTATATTTTATATTTTTTAAAATCTTATTTTCTTAGGAGAAATGTAAATTACTGACAACAAGGTAAATAATATTAAAAATTTTTGTTTAAAATATTAAAATTCACAACCGGGTTTTTAAAAAAGTCGGTTTTTGTATAAATATTAAATAGGACGAATGTAGTTCTGATTGTAAGCAACTGATTGCACCTGATAATTATAATTAGCTTATTAATTAATGAGGAATCTATCTATCTGTCTGCCTTTTTGTATAAAGCTCTGTCTGTCTATCTATCTAAATGTATGTTTGCCTATTTTTCTATTTGCTGTTCTGTATCTCAGTGACTGTTTATGTATCTTTCTTTCTCTCTCTTTCTATCAATCTTTTCTCTATCAAAAAGGCATCAGAACATTAAAATGATAACAGACAGCCGTCTATTATTATTTTAATGTTCTGATCCTTTTTTATAGAGATTATACTGCTATTTCTCTTCGGTTGCGGAGAGACCAGAAAGAAGAGTGAGGGGCCGAGATCCATTGAGAAAGGAGCTGGACCACGATAGTCAGGATGAAATGACCAATATATTTTAAACTGTGAAATGGATACTAAATTGCGAAGTCTTCAAAATTATATCACCATAGTTCTGTTGTGTATGTGTGTTATTGTACCTTTCCATTTGTGTCTTCTATCAATGCACATTGTTAAAATGAGCATTCTCCAGAACCTCGTTTTCAGAAACACTAGGCTACGAATGCCACACTCATATTGTCTTAAAAATTGTTCTTCAAACATAACATTCTAATCTTCCGGAAGGTAACTACTTAACTTAAGGTCTTTTATTGTGCTCAATTTAGACTGCAATAAGCTGGGGAGGAAACGTTTGCAGAGAGAAATATCTGTTCCAGCAAATGGCCAGGCTAGAATTTGTTGCCCAAATGATCCCAACAAAGAAACGTCAAAAGTGAAACTACTACTTATCACTGAAAATGAGTCTTTTCCAAAATGATAGAAGACTCTCAGAATATATGGAGGCAAGTTTAGAATAAAAGAACTCTCCTACAGGATATTTCAACCTTATTATGGGCTATCAACAAATTCTCAGTGTTAAAATAGAAGGTTAATTTTATTTAAATTAAAGAAGTCTTTAAATTTTATAGTACAAAATATTTTTATTTCTATATTTAGCATACAAAGAATATTAAAGAACTTTAGACAAAGAAAGTCTATTAAAGAATTCCATATCTAATATGGAAAACCTAATAAAGCCACAAAAAAGCAATTATAAAATAGCTGATTTAGTTGAAACCTTGATTATTTTTATAAAAATAAGAATCGTTATTGAGTCAATTTGTTTAATCTTTTTCTTTATTGTTTTGAAAATATTGTACAACAAGGAAATATTGTAAAAGTGATAACAATTTCAATTCAAGCTTTTCACTGATCTTGACTTGACTTGATCTCTCTCTAGCCATCTACAGTTCAAACATGCATAATTAGAATTGTACCTGTCTATCATCACTTATTTATTATATTATGATTTCGATTTGAAGATCCACAAAACCACTAGTTCTCTAGAGAGTAGTTTTTCAATATATATTTGACAACACTTTGTCCATGTTTTTTAACTGTTTTTTTGAAAGAGAATTATTTCATTATTTCTTAAGTATACTTGTAATTTCAATGTTTTTTGATACTTTCATACTCGCACCAATAAAATTCAAAATAATGGAAACAACGAATTTCAGAATAAATCATACACAATTCTAAATAATTGACTTAGACTAAAGCTTCCATTCCATATCGTCATCTAGAAATACTAACAGACTTTCCAGAAAGCTTTATCAGCAAAAAAAACTGATGGGTTTTTTCCCCATGTTTTGAGCATTTTACTGATGATTACTGGAAATTGACTTTTGATGTAACACATTCTCGAGAAAAAGAGACAATTTTTTTTCTTCTTTTCTAACAAGAAAGTGAAACTCTGCTTTTCCTTATGCTTTTATAATTTATATCCTGGAAACATAGTTCTTGAAAGGCAATACAAAAATTTCTGTTGAAAAACAAAACATGAAATGACTTTCTGAAAAAAAATGAGAACTTCCAAAAATCCCTTTAAAAGTTTTATTTTTTTAAATATTACAAAGCTTTTTTGTTATTTCACAGGAGAGAAATTCACATGTATATCTATTATATGTATTTTTGTACGATTTCTAATCTAAGAAAACTTGCTCCTTACATAAACCAGCTTCTATCGGAAATTTTTATAAGGAAAACGATTATTTGCAGCAATATACTCAAATACATTCAAACCTATTTTACAGAAGATTATTAAATATATTTGGAGATATATACAGTAAAAGCTCCTTATTCGCGGGGTATATGTTCCATAAATATGCCGCGAATACAGAAACCGCTAATACGGAGTGGTAATTTATATAAGATTATAGGGAATACGTTTCCAGGTGACAAAATAAAGAAAAAACAAATATATAAAAACTCATTTTAACTGAAGTTTTTGAGCATTTTGATTAATTATCTTAAGACTTAGGCAATGGTTTGAAGAATTTTGTAATTTTCTCTAGCTTGGCAATTTTTAAAAGCTCCTTCAATTCAGACTGATACGCAGCAGTCACATTAGCAATTTGCCTCTTAAAAATAAAACTTCGTTCCATAGACGGATCAATGTTCATAAAGAAATCACAAATCTCATTTGCCATTCTTAAACCTTTACTAAGATTTTTCAAATTAAATGTCACATTTCCAGTGCTTGTTGAAGCCTCTTCTTCAGTGGACTGTGAATTTAACATTTCCTCCAAGTAGGTTTCAATCAAATCTTCATATTGCGATTCAAGCAATTCCTGAATGTCACTTGATTCTATCTGTTCAAACCCATCTCGTCCTATTCCATTCGCGATTTCGGCTATGTTTGCAGTCAAGTTTGAACTTGCACAGATTCTTCGTCATTTCCCGCAGTCAGAGCAGGCCACAGTTTTTTCCAGCATGACTTCAATGTGTGTGGCTTCAGTTCTTCCAGAGGTAAAAATGTCACTTTTATATTTGGATTCATGGTTTCAAGTTCACGAGGATGACCTGGTGCATTACCCAAAGCTAGAAATGCTTTAAAGTCTAAATTCTGTTTTTTCAAATAAATTTCAACTTCAGAAACAAAACAATTCCGGAACCAGTCACAAAAAGTAGCGCTTGTAACCCACCCTTTCTTATTAGCGCGCCAAAACACTGGCAGGTTGTCTTTGTTTTGATTTCTTAAAGCCCGAGGATTAAACGATCTGTAAAGTATCAGTGGCTTAATGAAACAATCTCCAGATGCATTAGAACATATCAGCAGTGTATCCTTTGCTGCCTCAAATCCAGGAGCAGACTTTTCGCCTTTAGAAATGAATGTTTTGTTTGGCGTTCTCTTCCAAAACAGTGCAGTTTCGTCTGCATTAAATACTTTCTCAGGTTTGTATCCTCCATCAGCTACTAGGTTTGCAAATTCTTCGGTATATCGTTCTGCTTCTGCAGTGTCTGTAGATGCTGCTTCAATAACGATTTTAATGTTATGCTATGATTGTCTCACCTTAAATTTATTGAACGAACCTTCCGATGCTTGAAATCCTCCATCTGTACATTCACCACTACAACTACCATCAGGTTCTTTAAAATGAGCGTAAAGACGCTTTGCCTTCTCCCGGACCATGACCACTCAGGGGTACCCTTTTTTGGTTGCGGTCTTCGATCCATAATGACAACGCCACTTCCATAACTCTCCAAGGCGTAAACGATCAATCATTTCTATTTTCACTTAAAGCGGTAACACGGATTTTTTTCGTATCGAAACTCGTTTCTGAATTTATTTAGTTTGACATTATAAATTAGGAAAAGAGCGGTAGAGACGTGTTACTGGATCACAATTTTTGTAATTAACGTGAAAGACGAAACAATAAAACACGCAAAGCGGCTTTTGCCATAGAACGGAACAGCAACATTAAAAAATATTTTTGAGTCATCTGGCCAGACTGTAGTGGCGCCAATGAAGAAGCAAAAAAAGATGACTTTAGTTTTTGATTGTTATTATTGTTGCCTGTCGATTCATTTTTCTTATTCATGTTTCGGGTGGATTATTGTATTCAATTGAGTCATCGATTCTGTATTCGTATAATTTGCTCCAGTCTTTAATCGTTATATTAAAGACTGGAGCATTATGCAAAAGTGTAATAAGATCTATTTTACTTTTTTTTTACTTGTCCATTTGACGGCATTTACAAAGGATATTGGGTTAGATACATATTGGAATCCTTTTATTATTGTGTATGTACTCATTAAATCCGCGAATAAAGAAATTTTTAACTGCGAATAGAGGAATTGGGTCGCCTTTTTTTAATCCGCGAATAGTGAAAACACGAATGAAGGAAGCGCGAATTAAGGGGCTTTTACTGTAATTGCAAATAATCATCTGTGTTCACATTAGTAATTGTTTGAAAATCAGAAGCCATATAATCAGGAAACTAAACATAAATTTATGTAAATTTATGCATATTAAGAACTAATAAATAATTAAAATGAAATAACGAATTACTTTATAAAAAGGGACTGAGAAAAGAACGGATGAGTATTGAATTCTAATGAATTCTAATTCTTGTGAAACAAAAAATATTTCTCTAAATTACATGATTGTCACGTTGTATAACAATCATTAATCAACTCTTGCAAAATATGAACACTGACCAACCCTTTGATTAATAACAGAAATGTCTATTTATATATTTGATAGAAGATGTATCTCCTGTCATTTATTTGCAAGAATATACCAAAAATAGCTGAAAACGACGAAATATTCATATTCAATGCCTCGCCTTAGCATAGATTTTTCAGTAACACATTATTGCTGTGCAAATCGGAGATGACCAAATTTGTTTTTTCTCTCTTTAACGGAGAATTTTCAGCATTTTAGTTCTTCTTCGATTTTGACCGGCAATCGACTGCGATATTCTAACGAGTAAATAGTCATTAGCCTTAATGAGCAATTTTAAAGGGGAAGTCCAAAATCTAAAGTTTGGGAAAAAATATCTGATATATCTATTGACAGAAGCGCACAATTCAATAGATTACTAATAAAATGCACATGTTTTATGAATCTTCAATACTTTAATAACTAATTTAAAATGTTTAGCAGTTCATCCTGTTGGATTAATTTTTTGGTGTGTATGCCGCAACAAATATCGTGGTGCGTTATTTTAAGAATTGGGGCAGTTCCTGTTGTTTTTTAAATTATTTATTATTTGAAAAAGAAAGGAAAATTTAAAATTTGAAAAGTTTGTTATTCTCATGAAAACGAAGTTTTTCCAGAAAGACTTAACTTAAAGCTCCTTGAATTTCCATAAGTAATGCTGATTTTTTATGGATGATATAAAGCTTTTGTGGGTTCGATTTTCAAATATAATGTGTTATTTAATAAAGATGATTTAATTTTTATTAATAAAGTTATTTAATTTATTATATAATGAAGATTATTTAACCTGCTTTGTTATAATAACTGTACATGCCAGACAGGAATACTCAGAGTTAACCTCAGAACTCCTACAAAAGACGCGCACCTTCCGCGTCCAGATTCCTTCTTAAACATCATGCCCTCCCTCCCCACACATCTGTTTCTATACTCTTCACTTCATATCCTTTTAAAGACAGACGGAACAGCACCATGGGGGTTAAGATACATGACATTTAAAGGAAAAAAAAAGTGAGTAATTTAGAAATGACCTTTATCTCCATGATCATATGCAATAAGATCCCTTTTAATTTAAAAATAAGAGATTAATAACAGTAAATGACGATTGCAGTTCTGTGATAATTTGACACAATCTCAGTTTTGTACCAGATTTTTGTTTTAATTGTGGTAAAAGAAAACATTTAAAACGCATATTAGGCTTTCTGATAGATATGTCTGCAATTAATCACCAACATGATTGAAAAAATCATAGTTTAGTAGATACTTTCGTAAATAATGTACATCAACGACATTCGATAAATAGTAAAAAAAAAAAAATGAATTTATTACAGAGTATGAGAGGGAGGTCGCTTCCGCTATTGTATTTATGTATCTAACGAATATTAATGATGACCAATACTGCTCATACATGTTTTAAAACCCTTAGAGAGGAACAGGTTGTGACCGGGTTTCACAGGACTTTCCCACTTATTTATTCTATTCCTACTATTACTTTACACTCCCCCTATATATATATATATATATATATAT
>JAPMOQ010001578.1:1283314-1307120 GCA_026543055.1 Argiope trifasciata | reverse complement strand
CTCCTCGGGCCGCATGCGGCCCGCGGGCCGCAGGTTGAGTATAGAGGCTCTAGTTTCTAGAGTGATGCGTTTTTGAATTACAGATAACTCTCTCTCTCTCTCTTTATATATATATATTTTATATATAACTTTATCATAACTGGATATTAAATTTTTTGAAGAGTGTAATACATTCGTTTTGCACACTTAGTATACCGGAAAGAAAAAATATGCCAATATAGCGCATACACAACACTAATGAAAGTTTCATATTACTTTTAGTATGTTTCTTAACAACTATCTAATATGACATTCTTTAAAATCAGAATCACTTATGAGTTGTTAATGCTTTTTCATGTTACATACGAATATTTTTAAACGGTTTTTTAACGAATATTTTAAAAATGTTTTTTAAATTTTCATCTCCTTAGAAATCCATATGATGATTCAATACCAAATTAGCGTTATTTTGTACTTGTGTCATATTCCACAAAATGATGTCGTACAATTTTTATATTGAAGTTAAAGAAAATGACATCATGATTACGGGTCTGTGATACGATAATCTGTACATTATCGTCGTGTGTGCAGACAATATTTACATTCTGAATTCTATTATCATGCGCATGGACCAGAAGCATGTTAACAAACCTGTACGGCAATGAATATTTTACCATATGTCCATAGAGCTATCCATGCATATACGAGCCTGCGAAGCCCAAGCATGACTGTCTATGTCTATGAAACCTGTGTGGATCCATTGCAAGTCAACAAATCTATATACGACGCTCATTTCTCAGGGTATTAGATACATTAAAATACCTTTATACATTTCCGAGAAACATTAATAAGCAGGTATATGGGCTTGCACACACATCAATACATTCGTGATAAAATATTGGAGAAGCTTTTGAAAATATGAAGAATGCTGAGTAGTGTACACAGCCCTTTCACATAATTGTGAAATTCGACAAAAGATTGGGGAGACTTTTCCCCGATATTTTTCTCAGACGTTTATGGCAGATTGTTGAAAGAGAACCGGAAATGTGTGCGCTCAACTCATATGTCTTTAGCATATTTAAAGCCTGTTATTATTTCTCTGATAATTATCTATCCAGAAAAGTATATATTGTGTGCATAGGTTCTAAATCTCTCCGAGTTCAGATTATCAACCATCTCAAAATATGGATAATGAGAGAATTGGCCTGAGATTTCAACATCCTCATAGAGCTGAAATGTTGCGTTTCTGTCCAAAATATTCCTCATGTAGACTTAAAAAGTGTGTAAAGATAGCTAAACTTATAATTCCAGAAGAAATCTGCCATCCTTCTTCAGCTTAGTGAGCAGCTAAACTGAGAACATATTCACTAATTCTAATAATATTTGTTTACATATTTATTGGCTTTTCTTTTATCGGTCTTACACTAAAGCATTCATTTTGAGTCTGCATTAGAATATTATCAAAGTAGTTATTCATGTAATTTGTATTTTAAGTTTATAAAGTTTACAATTTAATCACAAATTGGTTTCGCTTTTTTTTCACAAATGTGATACACAATTTAAAGACAATTTTTTCCTCATCTTATAGATTACAGCAATTATAAAAAGTTTTTTTTTTCAAAAAATAAATAAACACCAGTAAATATAAAAAAATGGAATTTCTAGGCTCGAAGGTAACTATAACACTTATATATCGAGTGATTATAAAACAAGTATCTAGAAATAGGATAACAAAACATTTCCATTCCAATCACAAGAACGGAATAAAATTTTGGTTCAAGGTATTTTGAGAAATGCCCTTTGAAACTCCAAAGGATGCTCGTCCAAAGAACCAGACAATAATTATGCTCTAGCAATCACGGCAACAGTAATAAAGCTTCAAAATTTTCAAATCATAACACTAATTTTTTTATTGGAATATTACGCTATTGTAAGAAACTATAAACAACACTGAAACTGTACCTGTTGCACTAAATTCAACAGAGGCAGGCATTTTTAAGGAAAAAAATGTCAAACACTTAATAACAGTAGAGAAGTTAAAGAAAGCTAAATATTTTATTGTGTTTCGCAAATGTTATACTTGACCTACTTCAACGCGGTGACACATGTACATATCGAGATGAATATGTTGATATTAACGTGTCTCATAGGCACACTACAGTTGTTTTCTCTTTTCTTTTTTATGTGTCTAGATTTTTTAAAGTTTAGTTATACTAAAGTCCCGTTTTGAAGCAACACTGGGGCTATTTTGGGATGGACCTCATAATTTTGAACCGAGGTCAGATGATGAGGACAACACCTCATCTGGCACTCCCTCTCCAAACTTCCAAAGCACACCAACGGGAGGACGTTTGGCCCCGATGGATTTAACGAGCACCAGGCCCGCTTACATGGCAATTCTTTGGTGGAATCAGTTCTTGAATCTCCAACCCTCCAATTCCGAAGTCAAGATCTTGCCACCAGGCCACCGCTGCCCACTAATGTATCTAGAGTTGGTGATTTTCGTAATACAGGTACCATTCGAAATCATTAAAATATTTTGCTTACTTATTATTTTTATTATAGAAAACACATTGCCCTTTGAAAATTTTAAAATGTTGTCATTATCACTGTAATCTCTAGAGTTGAATTGTTGTTTTTTAAATAACTCTTGAGTGCATACACCAACATACCTTGACACGAAAAATTTATTCCGTTCCTACGAATGGAATGGAAATTTTGTGTTCTGATTTATCTGGATAAATTTTACTTTATAATTACCCAGAAAGAATTCTATTTTATAATAACCCGGTATTATTATGAACAATCCGGTTGTAATATTTAGTTATTTCTATAAGTTTTCATAGATTTGATAATGCATAGACTCTCTTTATAACTAATTGTTTAATTTATAACTTGATTTAATCAAATATCAATATTTTCTTTCAAAAGGTCTAAAGAAGATCAATAGTCTCTTCACTTTAAAACTTAGAAGAGTTCTTAAAATTTGAAAACTAAACCTTTTAAAGCCATTTCATGAGACATGAACTTGACAGGATGAACCAATCTTGCCTTCATTTTTACTTAAATGCTAATTTCGATCGAAAGCAATGAGTTTTCGAAACTTTTATCTGTCAGTAGAGAGAACTTTCGTTTGTTCCACCTTTCAGGGCACACTCAAAATAAATTCCTATCCTTTCAACGAGAAATATCCAATATCTCTGTAACCGTGCCCGCATTCGAGTCCTGGGATCTTTCCAACAAACGACTGAGCGCCGGAAGGGGCCGAAAAGGCCGCATCGACAATCGATCTTCGAGGAAATCTCAATAAATATCGTCTGAAAGGACCGTCACCCGTGACAACTTTTCACGCGAAAGACAAAAAGGAGACTTGAGAGGAATGGATATTTCTGCTGCCGTTTCTTGTTCTTTTGGTTCTTTTTAGGTTGAACCAATCCATAAAATAGAAATGAAAGTTCAAGTTGAGTTTCAGTCTTCGCAGACGATTCTTCTTTTTTTCCTTTGTTATACTTCGAATTGCTGTTAAACTTATTTTGAGTAATTTTTTTACACTTAGTTTAGGTTTAAATTTTTAAAAGATTATCTTAGAATTGCTGTTTAGGTTTAAATTTACGTATAAAATTTTTTAAAGATTATCTTAGAATTGCTGTTAGACTTATTTTGAGTAATATCTTTACACTAAGTTTAGGTTTAAATTTACGTTTGTAAATATTTTAAAAACTTTTAACTCATTTATGTAAAAGCACTTTGTTTAGCATTTAAAGACGAAGCAAAGATAATATTAATTCTTTTGAAAATATTTTCTGATGAATTATTCTATCGTTGCTATTTTTAGAATTTAACTTAGTAATTTCGCAATCAAATCAATTTTAACAATGGGAAAATTATATAAAAGAATTAAAAGTTTTTCCTGTCATAATTATTATAATTATAATAAAGAAAATTATGAATGCTATTAATGTATTTGTCTGTGAAGAACTTTTTTTCTCATGGACCATTTCTTATTATACAGAGTGGTAAGTGTATAAAAAAATTCGAGTTATCATTACAAGTCTGTATATTCTTTATTGAATTCGGTTGGGTTTGATTTCCATACTTTCATTAGAAATTTTAATGACTAAACTGGTTTTTTTAAAAATTTTATTGTTATAAATAAAAAAATGCTATTAAGAATTGAAATTGAGTTTTTTTTTATTGATCTGATAACTAACAGGAATTTTTTAATATTAATTTAGTCATGTGAAAGAAGATTATATTTTTAATTTAAAATATTAAGAATGCTTTTCAGAAGCTATTGTTCGTAGTAAAAAAATTAATGAAATACGACATATTTTGAGTCTAACTATGGTAATGTATTCACAAGAGTTTTTTTTTATCAATCTGAGTTAAAAACAACTTTCTTTTATTAGTTTTCTTTCATTAGTAACTTTAATTTCATTAGTTTAGAATCTATTTTTTTAAAAACAAGATATTTTCTTATATATAGATTCCTTTACAAACATGGGTGAAATATCAGAATAATATACTCATAATTTTTTTGTTATTCTGATTTAAAAGCTCGATGTGAATTAAATTACGTTAGATTAATGCCTAATTTTTAAACGACAGAAGGTCTTTTTAGAGATATATTTCATTTGAAACATGTGTGAGATATCGGAGTAACTTTATTGACGGGCTCATTGTCTTGTTATTGCCCTTTTTGTTATTCTAATTTTTAATTTTTAAACAACAGGAGGTTGTGTTAGAGACAGGTTTCATTTTGGAAAAAAGTGCGACATCTGAATAACCTTTTATCATTGCATTTCTTGTCATTCTGATCTAAATGATCTGTATAAATTTCGTTTCGTAAGATTAGCATCTAATTTTTAAACAAGAGAAAGTAACCTTATAGAAGGATTCATTTTGACCAGGGGTGAATTAATGCAGGGATAGCCTGGTTGGTAGGGCGTTGGACTCGTGTACGTTAGGTTACAACTTTGAATCCGCCAGCTGAAGATTCCCCGTGTGTGGTGGTGACTGGGAGCTAGTATAAATCTATCATGGTAACAAATTCCTCCATGTCGAGAGTAATCCCGTTGGGGGTACTCGTTCAGTAGTGATTGTTCTCTGATCCAGGTCTAAATTACGATCTGTGGTTGAGTGAATAAAAATGCATGAATGAAAGTTCACCCCTTAAAATAGGCTGTGACGCGTGAATGGCAAAGTTGTACTCTTGGCCCTAGATGGAAAACCACAGAAAAAAAATCAAGAGACGCTCTCTATTGGCTCAAATCCCTGTCTACGTCAAAACGGACTTGTCCAATGGCAAGTGCCATAAGAAAAAACAACACACACATGGGTGAGATATCAGAAGTATTTAAATACAAAGAGACAGTTAAAAATAACTCATGGACTTTAAAACCAATGCCAAAAATTTTCTTTTATTATTCACACATGTATTTTAATGCTTTAGAGACGTTGTAATGTTCCGATCCATTTTTCCCACTTTCTAAGAGGTGGTCATAATTTCTCTAGTTTGTTGGGGGGGGGGGGGGGATACAACAGTGATGGGTTGGGGTGAGCTCCGCGGTAAAACTTACAGCTGCACCCCCATCCTCCAATCGCATGGTCGCACGGGGGCAATCAGCTGAAATGATCAATATTTTTTAAATTGTGAAAGAAAAATTGACTTGATGAGCTTTCAAAATTAAATGATTAATTTTAATTGCTATTCTCTGAGGGCTTTAGTTTGCAATATCTTTTCTGCTTCTTTCGTTCTATTGTATATGTTTCTGTACCTTCCGGCCTGTGTATCCAATAAAATGTCTGTTGGAAAACCAGAGAATTTACTAGAACCACATTTTTCCAAACGAGGACACAATTGCTACAGATGTATTACCCTATTAATTCATTTGATCAATTAATGCTCTTGTGGTAGTCTTTGTTTCCCAAATTTTTATCTCTATTACTAACAAATTTTTGACTCCATGCTTTAAAATGCACATATTTTGTTGTGGCCTTGCTTTTTCTTTTTCTTGAGTATAACCGACCACCCTGCCACCACTGAACGAATTAGCAGCAATAGAGTTTGTTGTGGCCAACTGCTTTAAAATAATGTACCCATATTAATGACGAATTCTCCGAACAGGCATTCTCTTCGAGGGCTTGACCTTAGTCCACATACACAACTTTGCTTCATGCCCCTGCGGCTATAAGGTAATTTAAGCAGTGTAATGAGCATGAAGTGGGGGAGACATGGAAAGAAGACCTTGTTCTATTTATCTCTGTCAGTTATTGTTCGACTTCTGACATTTATTGATTGAAATATGGCTAGAAATTTTAATATTGGATAAAACAAAGCCGAAGGAAATGAGCTTTTTCAAGTTCAGATGGGAAATGGATTTGGCGTATTAAGCTAACAATCATGCTGGAACTGAAAACTTGTGCCGATTTACAGAAACAGACTTATAGTTTGTTTGTGATTACAAGATTCTGAAAAATACTAATAAAAATATTCACAAAAAACTAGAAACGAGAGCAGAAACAAAAAGAGAGAGAAAAAAAGAGAGCAACAACACACACACAAAAATACAAATACAAATAAATGCTATATGTACAAACACAAAAATAACAGAAAAGTGGTCTATCATTGATTTTCCTCCTCATATTTCCCAACATTTTTCCTATTCTTTTACAAGAAGAAGGTCAATACTTTGAGAACACCTTTTCAAAATGTTGATATCTACGCGTTCCTTCAAATGTGAAATAAGGAAATGTGAAACAGAGAAGAAAGGCAATCACTTTTGAACTTTAAATTTCTGGCAAAAAAATTTCAATTCTCAAAATCAAATCTTTCAATATTTTAATTTTGTTATCTACCTGCTGTTGAAAACATTGGCTCCATTTTAAAATTTCTGGAAAATGAAAAATATTTTATACTTTTAATTAATGCCGGAAATGTGAGTTAATACTTGATTAAATTATTTAAATTAAACATTTCCCTGCTTTAACAGTTTTATCCTTTTTATAATGTGTATATATTTCATGAAAGGTTACGATATTAAATATTAGTGGCAAAGGATCTAGGTGTCTCGATCTTGCAGTACTATCTTAAAAAAGTGCTATTTGACACTTTTCTAGATATTCAGCACCATTTAAAACAGACAATGGTAGCTTCTGACTTATTTATTTGTTCTACTCACCTTTTATTTCACTCAAAACCATTTGATCCCCGTTATAATATGTATATATTTCATGAAAGGTTACGATATTAAGTATTAGTGGCTAAAGATTCAGGTGTTTAGAGCTTGCAACACTGTCTTAAAAAACAATTCTAAGATACTTGACACTTTGCTAGATATTCAACACCCTTTTAAAGAGTCAGTGGCAGCTTCAGACTTAACGTTATTTATATGTTACTTTCTACTCACCTTTTACAACACAGAAAAATATTTTTTTTATATGAGAAAGTATCAACTGCATCCTTATAACTTCTTTTTAGAAATTTCTATGTGGAGGAAGTCAAAAAGAAAGGCAAAAAAAAATATATTCGCATTCTTTTACACCTCTTATTGTTTCTTGTATTGATACATTCGAACCATTTTTCATCTCTGTTCTCATCCCACATCTCAAATTAACAACAAAAGGATGCGAACCGAGAACGAAATAAAAAGTATAATCGATCAAAACGACGAAAAGTCAAAACTATCGTCGTCTTCCTCCTTCGCTGCTGACGAAAGAGAGAGGGAGAGAGTGAGAGGTATAGTCGTAATAAATCATTCTACGAGCAAGGGGGTAGTCTGGAATTTTCTTCTCACTCCTGGCCACTTGGAGCGACCGCGAGAATTAGTTCTCGAAAAACATCAATATCTCTTAAATATTTTTTTTCCGTCTATAAGAACATCCATCAACGTCAGCCACATTTTGTCGCCCACTTGCTCCGTTTCTGAGTGAGGGATATTTAGTGTTTTATGTTAAGTGTTTGCTTGAATGTTTACTGTGTCGTTTGTTCTGTGAATTACCAGGATATTCCTTTTTCTATTTGTTCAGTTTAAATACATTCTTCAACGATTAAGTAAATTTCCTATAGTGTATTAGAATAACTCACTTTTTTTTACCTCGTTCGTATGCATATCTCATCCATTGTTTTTATTACATACGTCATTTCATCATTATTAATACATCTTTCATCATCATTAAAACATCCTTGCCTCATCATTAATACATTATATCATCATTAATGTATCATTTCCCTATTATTAATACATTGTTTTTCAATAATTATTACATGATTTTATTATCATTTATACATTATATCATCATCTTTAATGCATCATATCATTATTAATATATCATTTCATCATTATTAATACAACATTCAATCATTACTACTTGATTTCATTTTCATTACTACATCATATCATCACATTGCTACATTATTTCTTTATCATAAGCACATAATTTCTTCATCATTAATACAACATTTCTTCATCATCAATACATCATTTCCTCTTCATTAATGCATTATATCCTCATCATTAATACATCATATTATCATTAATGTATCTTTTTATTATTAATACATGGTTTAACTATCATTACTGCATGAGTTCCTCATCAATACTGCATCATATCGTCATCATTATTACATAATATCATCATCATTAACACATCATATCATCATCGTTAATACATCATTTCATTTTCATACAAATTTATTCGCAATCATTATGGAAATAAAATACGAAGACCATGTTTCACAAGCACCAATGACAATTGTAAAAAGGAATTTATCACCAAACTTATGTATAATTAGGTTACATGTCGACATAATTCAGGAAGTTTCCAAATAAATGAATAGAATTTGCTATTTCCTCCGTAAACCATCGGGTCAACCCAAAGGGTCGTATACTCTCTAATAAGCTTTTTATTACAGGGAA
This sequence comes from Argiope trifasciata, assembly GCA_026543055.1. NCBI lineage: Eukaryota > Metazoa > Arthropoda > Arachnida > Araneae > Araneidae > Argiope > Argiope trifasciata. The sequence goes on along the minus strand of JAPMOQ010001578.1, from coordinate 1,298,223 downwards.
GACCAAACATGACATTTTAAGGTGTACAATAGTTACAAAATATTAACCTTTGGCCTGGTGTTAACACTTTTACTGAATCTATTCGGCAATTCTTGATGAGAGGTTTGCAAATAGTCCCTGACATGTGATTAATAGCATCTGAATGTAGATCTTGCTTTTTAGCTCCATTTTTTGATAATTCATTGGAACTAGTATATAGTGACACTTGAAACTAGAATTTGGCACATAATGACGGAATCACAAAATTTCATATTAAATTTGATATATTTAAGTCATTACTCTTTGAGTTATTGGTATCTACACCATATAAATTAAATCTGCTCAACGAATTTTATTCATATGCTCTCTTCTTTTTGTAGTCATTGTGTTTCTATTTGAATAGCTGGATAGATAGCCTTCCCTTAAACTTGAGGTAAATCTACAAATTTCGTGTTAAGATAGCATACCAAATTTCATCCGTCTCTCTGAAACTGTTTTTGATTTCTATTTTTTACAGATAGATAGGCAGCTTTAGAAAAGGTTTTTCGAACTCAGAGCAGTCTATAAAGCAGATATTTGTTAAAATCTTGAGTTTAATTTTTTGGAGATAATAATATTGTCTCTATACTTCAAGTAAGAGCAAATGAAAATAAAAAGGTTTAAGTTACTCAAGAAGTGTTTTAACAATCCTTAATTGCTCCTCGTTAATTTTGGATTTATTATTTCGACATCCAACGCTATTTTTCAACTCACTGAAGAGATTTAAAAAACATTCCGCTCAGAACCACATTGTCCGTAAAGACACAAGACCATTGACATTGATCGAAAATTTAAAAGATAAATTGAAAAAAAGGGAGGATGCTGGAATCCCTGGCAACTATCTTGTCGACAGGCATGCCGAAATTAAAACTTTGAAGAGTGAATCTTTAAACTTTATTGCTTCATATTCTTTAATTAAAAATAATTTCATTGAACTTCTAGATCACTTAGAAGCTTCATACAAACATGAAGGCATATGTCACTTCATCTGCTGAGACTTGTTTTTTCGAAATGGGTTTATAGAACTTAATTTACCATTCTTTACCATGACATACAATCTTGTTCTTTGAAAATTTTTTTCCTGGTTTATTGGAATTTGAAGAAAACAACAGCTCTTGTACTATTACATTTATAAGAAGAAAAATTTCAGTTATGTAACATTTTTTCTTTGTTAAGTTTTCAAACTTTATGCTCACTCTTTATTTTTCTGATCGTATTAAAGAAGAAAAAATTTTTATAATCCCACGATGTTAGCATTCTTTTCCTCTATACTTATTACAGATGATAATTTTGGTAGAATGTCGGGAAGTTAATATCCTTTTCCTTCGTTCTTACAGAAGATGATAGTTTTTCCCAGAAGGTTAGCATCCTTTTCCTTTGTTGTAACTATGGATGATAGTATTTCAAGAAACCAGGAGATTAATATTTTTTTCCTTCGTTCTTACAGAAGATGATAGTTTTTCCAGAAGGTTAGCATCCTTTTCCTTTATTGCTACTAAATATGAGGTTTGTGAGAAATCCAGAAGGGAAATATCCTTTTCCTCCGTTCTTACCGAATATAATATTTTTTTCCCAGTAGGTTAGCATCATTTTCATTTGTTGTTACTAAGAATGATAGTTTTTCAAGAAATCAATGAGATTAATATCCTCTTCCTACTATCTTACAGAAGATGATATTTTTTCCTGGAGGTTAATATCCCTTTCATCCGTTCTTACAGAAGAAGATAGTTTTTCCAGGAGGTTAATATCCTTTTCCTCCATTCTTACGGAAGATTATAGCTTTTCCAGGAAGTTAATATCTTTTTTCCCCTTTCTCAAAGAGGAGAGTTTTTCTAGGAGATTAATATCCTTTTTCTCCGTTCTTAAGGATGATAGTTTTTCCAGGAGATTGATATCCTTTTCCTCCGTTCTTAAAGATGATAGTTTTTTCTAGAAATCCAGGAAGCTAATAACCTTTTCTTTTGTTCTTACTGAAGATGAAACATTTTTCCTGGAAGCTCAGAAGTTAAAACGGTTTTCCGCTCTCTAACAGAAATATTAAGGTTTTCTAGAAGTCCGCTTAATTAACATTTTTGTAATCTCTTCTTACTGAAAAGGAAACTTCTTTCTTGAAAATAGGATCTTAGCATTATTTTTCTAAAAACTTTCGGCGAGCTTAATTCTATTAATAATCGATGCTTACTTGCGGAGGAATAACGATTAAATGTTTATATTTATTAAATGTCTTCCTGCAAGGTCATAAATCCTATAAAGTGAAAAATTTGTAATTAGCATTCAAGATTTTAGTTAGAGTTTTGAGTTTTCCCACTTCTATGTTAAGTGGTTAGTTTAAAAATTTATTATTGTTTTTAGTATTATGCAATAATATACTATTCATACTGTATTCATAATTTATATTTTTAATGTGTTTGAAACAGCAACATTGACTACATTAGAATTAAAATTCTTTATTTTGAAAGCTTACATTTGCTTATTTTTCTGTGATTGCATTTGCCTTATTTCTCTACGATTTTATTTGGCTTATTTACTATGATTTCAATAGCAATACAGGAAATTCTTATTGTTAAAATCCTTCTTTATTTCTTAATTTTAAAAGTGATATAAAATGAGATTTATTTAGGAGCTCTTAATAGCGGTTAGTCAGCTCAAGAACAAGCAGTTTTACATTTTTTTTGTCAGTAGGACAAAAGGGAACTAAAAAATATCGACGCATCTATTTTTTCCAATAAGTGACCTTAATATCAAAAAATGAATATAATTAAAAATAACTGAATTGGTAATTGATAAAAACAGAAGAATAGGGAAGAAAGAAAATTAAAAAAAATGAGAACACGAATTTTGACTTGCATATAAAGGAACATTTTTGCACTAATATTGAACCACCAAAAACTTTTATGTTACAATAAAATTCAAAGCGAAAAAACGATATTTTTGATTTTGAGAAATGAAAGAATTTTGACTTTTCAGAAGTCAAGCAGTCAAGTAGAGCCTAATCAATGCAATTCTTATATATTCATTAATTTTCTACTTTCTTTTTTCTCCTTTTTCTTTTTTACTTTCTATTTCGCTATGTGTATAAGAAAGAAAGTGCCGTGTTCATTAAAACTTATATACTTGGGATTTTAATGAGTCCCCATATTTTAGAGCTACGTGAGTTAAAAAAAATACGCTTACGAAATTATGAAAGTTTGCAAATATTATAACTTAAAATCTTTTTTGTTTCAGTTTCTACTATTAGTTCACACTGTCTCTTTATTTATTTACACTGAAGTGACAAAAGTCATGGGATGACTGTTAATATCGTGTCGGTCCTCTTTTTGCCCGGCGAAGTGCAACAACTTGACGTGTCATGGAGTTCACAAGTCGTTGGAAGTCTTCTGCAGGAATATTGAGCCATGCTGTCTGTATAGACGTCCAAAATTGTGAAAGTGTGGATGGTGCAGGAGTTTGGGCACGAACGGACCTTTCGATGATGTCCCATAAATGCTCGATGGGTTTCATATCGGGCGATCTAGGTGGCCAGATCATGCGCTGGAATAGTCCGGAATGTTCTTCAAACCAATCGCGAACAGTTCTGGCCCGGTGACATGGCGCATTGTCATCCATAAAAACCCCATCGTTGTGTGGGTACGTGAAGTCCATGAATGGCTGCAAGTGATCTGCAAGCAGCTGAACATAACCATTTCCAGTCAATGATCGGTTCAGTTGCACCAGAGGACAGAATCCATGCCATGTAAAAACAACCCACACCGAGGCTCCGAGTTAGATTATATTTTCAAACCATTAATTATTTTGTCTTATCGTATTTAAATAGGGCATTAGATATCATATCTACCAAAAGAGCGAATGATTACAAGTAGTCAATCATAGTCCATTCGCATGACTTTGTGATATTAAGCAAGTTGCATATTCTTCTCCACCAAGCCGCCGTAGTCTGGTTGGTAGGCAGATGGCTTTGCATCTCTTGGGCTCCGAGTTCGAACCCAGTCAGTGTGTGGTGGTTGGCTCGGGTATATATCTCCCTTGGACACGAAGTTCTCCATTTTGAAAGTAATACCACTGAGGGCACACAGGTTCTCCTTTGTCAGTGGGCTTCTCAATAACAAGCGCCCTTAGAAACAACAATATAACAAGTTCTTTATGTATTCGTGCTTGTAAAGGGCCCACACCATTATGCAGCCACCACCAGCTTGAACAGTGCCTTGCTGACAGTTTGGGTCCATGACTTCGTGGGGTCTGCGCCACACTCGAACTCTACCATCAGCTCGTAAGAACTGAAATCGTGACTCATCTGACCTCGCCACGGTTTTCCACTGGTCTAGGGACCAGTCGATATGCTCATGAGTCCAGGAGAGTCGCTGCAGGCGATGTCGTGCTGTCAGTAAAGACACTCGAGTCGGTCTTCTGCTGTCATAGCCCAAGGAAGACAAATTTCGCCGCACAGTCCTATCGGACACGTCCCTCGTACGTCCCACATTGATTCCTGCAGTTATTTGACGAAGTGTTGCGTGTCTATTAACATTGACCATTCTACACAGACGTCGGCGGTCTCGGTCGTTAAGTGCAGGTTGTCGCCTAATGCGCTGTCCATGATGAGATGTGATGCCTGAAATTTCATACTCTCAACACACTGTTGATACTGTGGATCTAGGAATGTTGAATTTACTAACGATATCCGCAATGGAATGACCCATGCGTCTAGCTCCAACTAACATGCCACGTTCAAAGTCTGTTAATTCTCGTCGTGCCGCCATAATTCACGAAATACCTGTTCACGTGAATAACTTGAACACAAATGAAAGCTCTGGAAAACGAACTGCGCATTTATACTTTTTCGCTACGATACTACTTCCATCTGTATATTTGCATATTGCTATCCCATGACTTTTGTCACTTCAGTGTATATATCTTGTTCATATTTTTAATCGTTAATAAACTATTTTTTATTCTTTCACTCGAGTTCAAATATATTTTTTCAAGTTTGTAGTCAATGACCCTCGATGATAATACAGTTTATTTTCAAATATTAATTAATTAATTAACTTTTAATACTTTGAATAGAGTTTTAGGAGTTTAGAATGTAGACAGAAATCAACAAGCAGTTGCTCAAGCGGGAAAATGCGAGGATTTCAGTATTTTTACTGTGAAGGTGAAGAATGCGAGCTGAATTCTTTCGACAATCAATAATTTTTTAATAAAAAGTAACTAAAATACAATGTTTCTTCGTTGACATAAGTATGAATTGAATAATTCTTTTTATCTTACTTGTTTATGTATGTGGATAAAATTTGGATCTTTGTCCTACATCTCTCTATGTTAATCAGATATCTGGGGATACCTAAGGTGTGTAAATATGATTAGAATCGAAATGGCCACTTTCATCAAACCACTTAAAAGTAGAATGCAGTCCTTTTCTCCTTATTATGAGTTGCTGTGACTTATTTTAAGGGCTCGGTAACGGGGAAGTCAGTTTTCCGGTTCGAGGCTCAATTCCACAGAAGAACCGTCGTGTACGAGGGCCTTTTGCACGCTTAATCCATCGGGGTCAAACGTCCTCCCGCTGGTGTGGAATAAAAGTTTGTAAAGAGGGAACCAGAGGTGGTATTCTCGGCATCTGACAAAGGTTTAAAATTACGAAACCAGCCCAAAATAACCCCAGTGTTGCTTTAAATCTAGAAGTTTACATAGCTGAGCTGAATTTCCCTTTATTATATACACTTATATTGGACCTCTGTAAGAAATTTTTAAAATTGTTATAGAATCTATAAACCTGAGATCAAGTCCATTTATGAAATTTCATCCATCTAGCCCAAAATCAGTCTCTAGGCCATCTAGCCCAAAATCACTCTCTAGGCCATCTAGCCCAAATGAATACCCTGTGCCCACATTCCAAGAGACAAAATCTCAAAAATATGTTTTTCGGACTCACACAGATCTGAATCGGGGAGGTTTTTCGAAAATTTAAATATCAAATTTTTTAACTATTGAATTATTTTTTTTCGACATTACGTTCCACTTATACATAAGATTTGGAACAGACAGACTTTCTCTAAACGGATTTCGTTGAAATTTTTATAGAATCTGTAAATTTGGTGTTAAGTCTATTTATGAGATGTCATCCAAGTTGATTTATATTTACTTGCACAGCATTCAAACAGATTTGATTCCAAAAATGAGTTTTATGAACTCACATAGATCTGAAAAGTGGATGTTCTTATAAATTTTAAACATGAATTTTTTTTATCTATTGGGATATTTCTTCTCGACATTATGTTCCACTTATGCAGGAAAGTTGAAACAGACAGATTTCCTCTGAAAGGATTTCGTTCAAATTTTTAAAGAATATCAACATCTGGTGTTAGGTCTATTTATGAAATTGCATTCATCCTGTCCAAACTGATTTATAATTACTTGCACAACATTCAAAGAGACCTAAATTTAAAAGTGTGCTTCATTAACTCACACAGATCTTAAACGAGGAGGTACTTCGAAATTTCATTTATGAAATTTTAACTATTGCATTATTACTTCTCGACATTATGTCCCACTTATATAGGAGAGTGGAAACATACTTCCTCTGAATTGATTTCGTTAAAATTTTTATAGAAGCTATAAATTTGGAATTATGTCCATTTATGAAATTTTATTCATTCTTCTCCAAAAATATTTTTAGTTATGTTCCGAAAACATCATAATCTCTATGTTCTCTAAGATGGAACAATTTGTTATGTTTTATTTAAATAAATCCTCTAGTTTTTCTCATTTTACATAGTTAAATATTCTGAGAATAAACAAGAAATATATATTTCTAAAAAATTCACTTCCTATTTAGATCAACATTTTTTATTTTAGTTACAAGTTATTAAATAATTATCAAAATATGAGTAAGTATCAAAAATATGTTGATTTTAACTAGAACTGAACTCGAATTCTTCACCTTCATTTAAAAAGTACTGAAATAATCGCATTTAACTGATAGCGCTATTGCATTTTGATTTCAACATTCATACAAACTGCTAAAACTCTATTTAAAGCAATAAAAATTAATTAAATTTAATGAATTAATGTGTAAAAATATGCATTAATATCGAGTGTCATCCACTACAAGTTTAAAAAACTGTATTTGAATTCGAGTGGATGAATAAAAAGTATTTTAATAACGATTGAGCATTTGAACAAGATATATAAATTTATATATATCGGTAGTGTGTGAACTAATAGTAGAAATTCAACAAAAACAACCCACAATAAATTAAAGCATTTTGAAAAAAAAAAAAAAACCTCTTGTTTCCAAAGATATATAACATCAGTCGGATCTTAACGCTTTCAGACCAGATGTTTGAACCATTCGTTCTGAAAGCTGATTCTATTCGATTGCCCAGATGTGCCTGTTATTTTGTGAATATTTTCCAGAAGAGGGTCATTTTTATCTATATCCAACAATGAAATCCGAAGAAAAGAAAATGTTCGCAAATGCGTTCGCCTAATAGGACCCACTTTTCACAAGATATTTTTTGTTATGAATCTTTTGGAATGGAAAATGGAAACCTTTTCATCTTTTCCTTTTCTGTAACTTTTCAGCGTCTGTTTCTACAAGTGATTGTTAGGAGTAATGATTGGATCAAGGAGCATGCGCGGAAACTTACAATTTTTTTCGGAAAATATAGATCTGGTATATTTTTTGTGGTGTGTGTGCAAAATCCTTTGTGTTTCCTGAGGGAACAGAAGCATCAGTCTGGATAACAGAAGCATCAATCTGGATTATTTTTAAAAACAGAAACCTATTTTAAATTTATTAGCGTTTTTTTGAAGTTTTATCCTTATTAATTAAAAATTTCATACATTTATAATTTGCATGTTGTGGCAGCTCCATTGCTTTATCTTCTCTTGCGAATAATAGATGACAATGCATATTTAGGTATGCATCCCACTGAGAATTTCCATTGTACAAGGAGTGATCCCAAAAAGTTTACAAGCAGTAGCATGTGGAAAGAGGGCAGCGGTAGTCAGTTTGGTAGAGCGTCAGTCTCGTAAGGTAGCGCAGTAAGGTATAGTAAGGTACCGAAAGTAAGGTCTTGTAAGGTACCGAAAGGTAGCACGCTCTCTCCTCGTTACGGTCAAAGATCACTGTGTTGGCTAATGGCAGTTGGGGAACGTTAAATAGGTTGTGTTTGCAAAGTCCTCCAAGTTCCCATAACAAACGATACCTCTTGGGGTACTGAATCAGGGATGAGTCGGTCTCTGATTTGGATCTCAATTCTGACTTGCGGATGGATGAATGAGTGTATGAATGAATTCGACCATCCCCTAAAAAGGGTTAAGTTGTACATTCATCTTAACGATGCTCGTTAACAATGAAAGACCGACACTTCTGCCTTAATTTGAAAGATTTGTTCTCTTTCGGCTGGGTATGACCAAGTGAAATGTGATAAACCCGGTACGAGTATTTGGAAAGTAGAAATTGCGGATGGGGATATTGTTACCCAGAGTGGAGACAGATAGTGCTAGTTGTCTTAGTCCTGTCGTCCGAGGTGATAGTGTTAGTACTGAGACCTGAAATGGCAAAACTTCTAGAGAAGTGGTCTCGCTCAGACGTGCAAGCCACGATACGATTTCCATGAGCCATGAGTGTGTTCCCAAAGTACAATCACAGACAAATGTTTGCAATGCACAGAGGGTGAAGCAATGAATAGATAACAGGTGGCGAAATGGTGTCTTTTTTTCTGAAGCAAGCTGAAAGATTGATGAAAACGTGTAGGAAGGGGGGACTGGAGTCACCCCCCATACAGCAACGATTTGGCTTCCAGTGAAAATTCCATTTTCCCGGCATTGAAGAAACACTTATCCGACAAGATTCATATCAAATTGTGATGTTCGAAAAGGTGTCGACAACAGGCTCAATAGCAGGGACCTGGTTGTTACCACGACGGGTTAAACAAATGGGTCCAGTGGTGTGATAAAAGCCTCAAGAGTCTTGGTGATTATGTGGAGAAGTATCACCACATATCTCTCTTAATTACCACTTGTTTGCTGTGTCTATTGCTGATAAAGAATTTTCCCTTTGCCTTGTAAACTTTTCAACTTTTTAATTGAATCGTTGAGCCTTGATACTGAGTTATGATCAAACGTCAAGCACCAAAAATTAAATTAAAAAAAATTAGGAAGTAAACTAAGTTTTTTTTTGACTAGTAAAGATGAAGTTTTATTCAAAGTCAGCAGCTATTTTATATTATTTTGTTCAATTCCACTATTAGTTCACATTGCTCATATATATATCTTGTTCAAATTTTTAATCGTTAATAAAGCACTTTTTATTCATCCACTCAAGTTCAAATATATTTTTTTAAAATTTGTAGTGGATAATACTCGATACTGATCCAGGTTTTAAAAATATTAATTCGTTAATTAAATTTTTTTCCTTAATTAATTTGATTTTAATTAAATTAATTATATTTGGTCACCAAAGTATTCAAATTCGTCGCCAATATTGCCGCCCTGCTCTGAGATTACTTGTAGTGAATGGCACTTGATGTTAGAACAGCTTTTGTCAAACATTAATTCATTCATTAAATTTAATTCATATTTAATACTTTAAATAGAGTTATAGAAGTTTGTAATGAACACTGAAATCGACAGGCGGTAATTCAATCGATAAAATGCGAGGATTTCAGTATTTTTCAAGTGAAGGGGAAGAATGTGAGTTCAATTTTTACGAAATTAAATTCTTTTTTAATACACAATAATTTTTTTACATGGTTATTTAATAAAATTAACTAAAATAAAATTTCTATTTATTGACATAAGTAGGAATTGAATAAAAAATTGTTTTTTTTTATTACCTGCTTACATTGTTTTTCTTCGCGTATAAAAACTTCTAGTTTATAAACAGAAAATTTGATATAAAGATAATACATTCACTTTTTTTCTTATGATTTTTTTTGTTTCCTTCCTTTTTGAGGTAGGGACATTTTATAAGTTCTTGAGCAAGTTTTTTTAACGGCACATGAGCCTGAATTTTTTATGGTGTTTCCCTTATATACCATAAATAAATATTTTGTCAGTACGCAGCAATAAAAAGCGATAAGACTATCATAAATGCCAGAATATAATAGTATTTTCTCTCTTGAACGGAGCTTAGAATTCATATTAAATTCGTTTCTCCATCATGATATTATAGATTCACATGTCGTTTTATCAAAAATATGTTTGTGAGATTAACATTTACGAGATTTTCCTTATTTGCACATTGACATACCACAAGAACTTACAATTTGAAGCAAATTAAACAATTTTATCGAAAATAGATTTTAATATACACTTCTATGACTAAATTAAATGTGGAATGCTTTTATTTTATTTCTTTTATATACCAGTACTGAATTATAAATTAGTTCATTAATAACATTCATTGTACTTTCGCAAATTTGCTATTTGAAAGAGACTCTCCTTGAATTAAAAATTTAATTTAATGATTCTGTGAACTACAAATCAAGTTCTGAAAATAATAAAATAATGTTTAATGTAGATAAGACATTATTAACAATTATTGAGCATTTATAGACGGAATATCTTGAGAGTCCAGTTTTGGTTTAAGGTGTATGTGCACACTTGAAACTTCGAGAATCGTTCAAAATATTGAATTTTTTTTTATTTCTTCAAAACGCTCCCTGATCCTTTAGCTTCAAAACAATACAGTTGTCAATATTTGGAATATATATAAATGGCGGATTTTTCTTGAGGTATATTCATTAAAAACTCTAGTTTTTGTCTTTTAAAACTCATTTTATGAAGAATGATACTTTTATACTATGCTGCTAAATTCAAACAATCCTAATTCAATAAAAATTAACCAAGTACAACTATTTGTATATCAAAACAATCTGTATTCAACAGTGGATGTTTTGTGTGACTGTCAAAATTATACTTATAGAAATAAACTTTAAATAGCTATTTAAATTTTAAAATTACAGGAAAAATCTAGCTTTTCTAATCATTGTTAATGGAAAATAAATGTTTTAAAAAAAACTCTATATTTTTTCAGTTTGATTGAGGCAAAACACATGAAGAATAATATTAGGAATAATTTCCAACTAGAGTCCTTGTACAAATTAGTATATAAGATATCATGCTTCAAAAATATGCTAAATAGCTCATTAAATACTAAATAATTAGTTGAAAGTTCGTATATTATGTTTTTTTTCTCAATGAAATAAGTTTAAACATATATTAATGACATGATTCACTGTGAAAAAAACTGGATTTTTAAAGTTCTAAATAATTTAAATTAATTATTATGCCGAAAAATATTTGAATTCTCAATCATAATTTGAAAATTAAATGAAAATATGATTTTTTAAAATTCAACAACTTCTTATTAGACGCATGCGCTTACAGGCAGCTTTTACTTTCCGTACCGATACTTTTTGCAACAGCTGTCTCGTCATTTCTTGAAGAAGGGGTGGGGGTAAAGTACCTTTTTAGAATAAGGATGAGATAAAAGGATTTCTTTTTTCTTTTTTTTCCCGTCAACCGGACGAAGACAGAGCCACTCGAGTCCGACGTGCTTTAGAGGGTGGAGGACCCTCTTTCTTTCTTTTCTTCCCTCCTTTTGTTCCAAAAAAGAAAATCTGATCTCTCAAAGAGGAGAACAGAAGCATTCAAATTACTCTGATATTACCGCCTGCGAAAAAAAGGGGGGAGAGCAGATAATAGTGGCAGGGAAGGAAAAGGGAGGTTGTTGTAAAAAAGACATGAAGCTGCTTCTTCATGATGATGATGATGATGAAGAATTTGAGGAATTTTGTATTTCCGATTCTTTACGTGGACTGAGAAATTGTCACCAAGATGAAATACCAGTGTTCAGGAAAGAGGGTGGATTTCTAGATTAAGTGTCGTGGAAGATTCTGAATGGCAAGAACACTTTTGAAAGGTTTTTAGAAAGAATGAGAGAGCTTAAAGCATTGTGAAAGGCACATCTTTTTGGAATGATACGGTTAGCTTTTAAAGGGGAATAAAACATTGAAACTAAAAGAAAACGATTCCAAGCTTAGATTTGTAAATTCTTCAAATTCAATTACAGCTTTCTCGAAGTGAAGAAATGAGATTTTTTCGGTAGGCCTTAATATCACACTTACTAAAAGCAAAGAATGTTAGCATGATGTGAATGCAATTATGGCGGGAATAAAGATATAAGAAAAAAAGTTTTCTTCACCATGTTTTAGAATACTTGCGAAATATTGTGTTTTATTATTTTCTTGAAAACGTAGTATACAGATAGAAAGAGTATTATAATGCTCAAAAATTTAAACTCATGATTTTGACAAATATCTGTATTTTTGTCGTTCCTCTTTTTGAAATTAGTTCCACTTTTGGAATTATGTATTGATGGAACTTTGTCTATCTATCTATGAATACGAAACCTGAAATAAATAAGCAAATAAAAATAATTATGGAACTTTCTTTTTCGTTAGACGAATGAAGAGATGATGAGGTTTTCGCTTTAAATTTGAAAAGATTTTTATTAAATTTTGAATGAAATTTATTTAAAGAAAATTAAGAAATATGTTCATAAAAATATCAATACTACACATTATAAAGATCTAGATAGGCGCAATTTGTTACATAGATTTAACATGCATGATATAAACAGAAATTTTGAATAAAAGTAGTTAATGGATTGACTTCATTCATAACTCAGGTGAGCGCATACGTGACATTGTAAAAATGAAATGATTAAATAAAGTTGTCAAATGACAAAAAAATTTGTTCTGTATCAAATCCGATGAGAGAGGTATAAAAAAATTTCTCATATACTCTATTGATGCCTTTGGGTAATAAATACATAGCTATCAAAATTTATTCCTGTTTCTACTTGGGTATGATGTTTAAAACGAGTTTTTGCAGTAAATACCTGGGAGTTTGATAACTGTAAGAATCAATACCTGGATTCAAAAATACCAATCAACAAACGTTTGTTTTGTCTGATTAATTAAAACCAAAATAAGACAAAAATACAATTAAAAAATTTATTTTAAAATATTTAATCAATTTCATGTATTTAAATCACTGTGTTTGAGCTTTTATACATTGTGGAATTATAGGAAAAAAGATGGTTTATCTCTTGACTTATAACATTTCACACTTGATACATATCTATCTTTTGGATGTTAAATCAGTCAATGAATTTTTTACATGTTATATATATATATATATATATATACCGGGTGGCCAGAAATAAAACACCCCTACTCTGACCTCCCTGGATATCGAACTACTCAGTGTAAAGGCTTGAAAATTTGTGGACATACTATTCAAAAAATGGGGAAACGGATTTCACGAAAAAAAAATTTAGTTCCAGAAATCACCGATAGGTGGCGCTGTACCACTGGACGTATGCTGAAAAGACACAAAAACATGTTTTAAACACATTTTATTTGAAAGTACCAAGCATACATGAAACAAGGACGTTATCGATGCAGGGAATGCTGCTCAATATGGTTCCCTTCCTGAAGATGTAAAATGTGAAGTCTGTGGACAGCTTGTTCAACTGCGGATCGTAACTGGTCATCTGAGATGCTTCTCACATGCAGACTGATACTCTCTTTCAAATCTGCCAAGGTTATCAGACGTTCTCGATAAACAAGGTTTTTTAAGTGTCCCCAAAGCCAAAAATCACACGGATTAAGATCCGGTGAACGAGATGGCCAAGTTGTCGGAAACGCGCGACTGATTATTCTGTCAGTGGTGAAATGTTGGCGAAGAAACTGTTTCACAGGGAGTCCAATGTGTGGAGGTGCTCCATCTTGCATAAAAGTAATGGTGTCAAGGCATTGGCGCTGCTGCAAATGGGGTACAACAAATGTTTCGAGCATCCTTTTGTACCTGTTGGCCGTCACGGTACATGTCTCAAGGCCATTGGAAGTAACCTCTTCGAAAAAGAACGGTCCAAGGATGAATGTGGCTGTGAATCCACACCAGACTGTAACTTTCGGTGAGTGGAGTGGAATCTCTTGGAAGGTACGGGGGTTTGTCGTGTCCCATATGCGACAGTTATGGGTGTTCACTGTTCCACTGAGGTGGAAATGGGCCTCATCGCTCCACAGAATCTGCCACGGCCACGATGCATCCACTTCAACTCTAGCAAGAAATGTCAATGCAAAGGTCAGTCGCATCTCCCTGTCTGTGGCCAGAAATTGTTGATTAGGGCGGATTTTGTACGGGAAACAATGCACCATTTTTCTGAGTACGTTCCACACTGTGCTATAGGGAACACCCAAGTGTCGTGACACTGCAGTGCACTACTGCAGCCTAAAACATTATCCATTGACTGTTCAACAATACCGGTGGCAACATCTTCAACGACATCTGAACGAACCGGTTTGCGTCCTCGACCAGGCTGAACTCCAAGATGTCCAGTTTCCTCGAATCGAGCGATCATTCTCCTGAGAGCTTGTGGAAGCAATGGTCCCTTACGCAAATCCTTAAGTCGGCGAAACTCTCGAAGTGCTGCTGGAGCATTTCCTTTATTCTCGTAAAACAACTTCACAAGCAAAGCGCGTTCTGGCAGCGTGACAGCCATCACTAATAAGAATGACATTCCCCACCTTTTAACTTCTTTTATACCCAGAACATGGCTTCTAACCATGCTTTATGCAAATTTTTCTGGTTACAGTATGAAATTGCAGTTACAACGGGAGTTCTAGCTTCTTTACTATTTTTATTTTCCATAAGGGGCAGAAAAATTAAAAAGGAAGCATGGAAGCATTCCATTCCGCATAAACATTTTAATTTTTATTATTATTTGTGTCTTTTGATCATAGTTCCAGTTGTGCAGCGCCACCTATCGGTGATTTCAGGAACTAATTTTTTTTTCGTGAAATCCGTTTCCCCAT
>JAPMOQ010001578.1:1265082-1282914 GCA_026543055.1 Argiope trifasciata | reverse complement strand
GCCTAACGCTTGGCGGCTCAAAAATGTTCGCTGCTCTCCAAAAAAAGAGCATTAGACTCAACTGTCAATATATGACCACAAAACAGCAGCAAATATCTTTCGACTCACTGAAGGGAGAGTAATGTGCTGAAGATTATAAGTCGGATAACAGGTGTGGGAAATGAGTGATCACTATTGTCTAGTGATCTTGTTACCCGGCTACGAAACCTAACATTGTGAATTCGATCCTATCCAATTTAATCACCATAAACTCAGATGAAATGTCAAATCATTTTGACCATTTATTTTTTAGAGACTATTAAAATTGCAACTTTATTTATAATCACCCTGTATTTTCATATATAATGATAATATATTGTTCATTAATGTTTAACTATTATTAAGGGAAAGGGAATAGCTAGTCGCAAAAAGGGCTAATATACATTTTTAAAAATTCAAACTATAGCTTATGCAATACGCTTCATTAAACAATAAAATGTTTTTTTCTTGAGTTTTATCAAAATTCCTCAACTTACAATCCAACCTCTTAAAGCTTTGGATTGGGCAAGAACTCTTAATCGATCCTTCCATTTATGGTAAGAATATCTACTGAAATTAACTTAAAGCATAAAATGATTCCCCGAATTTAAAAGACAATTTTCTTACAGAACACATTTCCACCATAGCACAAGAAAACTTTACTAATCGCAACCACCTCACCACTAAAAATTGGTCTCTTTGTCCAATTCCTCTCCAGCTATTAAACGAGCTCCAAAAGGAAAGAAATTAAAACGTACCCCCTATAATAACGTTCAATTTTATAGTGTTGAATTCGAGATCTTTTCCAACTATTCCATCTCGGCCTTTCGAGTTTTATTCCCAAAATGTAAATGAAACTTGTTCGGATTAAATTTCGGAGCTCGAAATTGGGAGTATTAATCTAGAGCGAAGTATATCGTTTCGAGGCCTACAATAAACGCCCATTAGATGAGCTCCATTTTAGAATAATATGGAAGGCGGTTATTAAAAGAGGAAAGGCTATTTATTGGCAGCGCCATTCCGTGGTTATGGAATGTCTTTTCTCAGTTTTAATGGAAAATGATGTTTTTTCCTTTCTTCCAGAAAGGATTTGATGTGGTAAGGCATCTTCTGTTTTGAGATGGTTCTGGTTTAAGAATGCAATTGGATTTGAATGTACCTACATTCTATTTTACAGAGGAATCATATGATTAAAAATATTTTATAAATATCGTTATCGGAGGCAGCATAGTGTATCAAAACATAATTATGAAATCACTGGTAACATAAATTGCTAGAATATAACACACTTACGGGTGTAATACAAAATTAAGTAAATACAAGTTATTATTCCCCCAGGATGGATCACATTTTTCATGCATTACATATAGCACCTGATTTGGGATGGTATATTTAACTCTTAACTGGGGATATGTGGTCTGTGAGACCACTAGTGATGGACTTTCGGTAACTAAAAATGCTTATTAAATTATCTACTTCCAATCTTTTCTACTTCTACTTTCGCTTCAAAAATTTGTATATATATATATATATATATATATATATATATATAATGGAGAATTCAAAAAGGCATTTTTTCTTTCTAGAAAATAATTTTTTAGATTTTTATCATAAAAATTAAGTTGCCAGAAAAAACAATTTCAGATGTTATCATCAAAATTTTCAAAAAAAAAAATTGTTTGTTTAATTACAGTAAATTTCTGTTTATTGCGTAATATAAGAATGCAAAATGTATTAAATTTAAGGAGGAGGAGGAATATTCTTCATATCAATTTTGCACCACTGCCTAATGCTTTGCAATTTTATTGAATCATCATGATCAGTTTCATCCCTATTTGAGGAGTTGTCTGAAAAATCTATGTCACAATCGCTATCACTACCCAAACTAAAATCGCTTTCAGAATCTGATAAGTCATCCGGAATATGTTTTCTGTCAATCGCTGAATGTTTTTAGCAGCTATTTCTATTAGTAAAAAGTGGCAAAAAGTGGAGTTTGAGCTGTAATACCAAGTGCCTTCAAATGCCACAATTTAGTGGACAACCAATGACATATGTGTCCAAAATGTCAACTAAACGTCTAATACTGTATCTAATTTATTTCAGTGGTGAAACTGGTAAAAAACGGGATGCGCTCATCAAAAAACAAAGAAAAACACATGCCCAATGACATCGCTGGATGAGCAGACTTTGCTGCATGTGAGTTACTCTTAGAAATCAGGGGGATAAGCAACCAAAAAGTTAATTTTTAAATATATAAAATTTAGTAAATTTTTATTAATACATAGCACATCAAAGAAACGCCTAATAACTATTCACCAATCTAATATTTAACTCAATCATCCTTCAAGCATATGCAAGGTTAGCTAGAAGACAAAACACTCGATAGAAACGAGTTCCCGCTAATGTATCTTTTGAATTTTATAATAGAGCGTATGTTTAGATATCACATTTATTTATGATTGGAATTCTCTTTTATAATTCTTACATTGACAAATGTCTAAATGATCCATCTCTTATAACCGACACTAGATGCCAGAACTGTTGCGAAGCTTAACGGAGCTGCAGTGGACAATCGAAGTACGAAACATTTCGAAATGGATGTTTGTCATGTTTTATTCCTTATGTTGTCCAAGTAAAAATTATTGAGAAAAAAGATAGTTTTCCAAAATTTCTTATTGGTGTCAGGATTTTTAACTAATTTCATGAATTAAAATTCTGCTTTAGTTTTCCCCTTTGTTTGTAACATATAACTACCATTTCTTTAAAATTATATATTCAGATCTGAGTAGTTGCATTAAACTCTTTATAATTTTTAGTTAGGTAAAACATTTCTCTGAATTAAAAACATCCTGAAAAAGTTTGTATAATAATTTAATTAAAAATTTAAAATTAGAGTAATCTAATAAGGATAAAAGAAGAAAAAATATTTTGCTATTCTCAGAATGGTTTTTAAAATTTCGGATTCACAGATAGAAATTTAATTTAGAAATGTTCATTTTTGAAAAACTCACACAAAAAGTTTCGAATTTAATTGAAAGTAGTATAAAATAATCATGAAGGAAGTAATACTCACAGATAAATAAATATACAAACAAAAACAATTTTTTAATAAATTAATGTTTTTGTTACAGAATGAATGTAAGAAAGCATTATTTTATTTAATTTTAATTCTAAATACAGAGACAAATAATTTCAACATGGAATCAAAAATAAGTATATGCGATAGTAACTTTAATTAACTTTTTATAGCACAAGCTTGAATTTTTAAATCAATACTTTCCTAATCAAAACTTAAGGAAATTAAAAGAAGAGCTTTTAGTGGAAGGAAATTTTTTTATTTAGTAGTACTTAAATGAACTTAGAAGATATTTTAGTAATTTTTTTTACAATTTTACACTATGAAATTATCAGAAGATTACTCAGAGAACCAATATATAAGTTGTTCTAAAAGCCAAAATAAAAGTTTTTCCTTCACTATCCAATTTCAGTTATCAATTTTGTGCAGTGTAAAACTTTCTAATTAAATTGAAGAACAAATTCTCCATTGAGTGGTTAAATATGTTGACTGATCATTTTTTCATCGAATAAACTGAAATACACTGCCAAATTACTCGGATTTATCTAAATTTCAGAGATTTCTTCCAGCTAAAATTTTAATGTTAAAACAAACAGAGGTTTTATTTATTACCTTCAAACAGTGACAGTTACAGGCATAAAAGCATATTCCAAAAAATAATAATATTTCAGTAAACAACAACAATGAAACCGGTTTATATTATAGCTTCTGCATCTCTCAGATCCACTCATATATTTTTTTCTTCGTCGTATTCCAGAAACGCAATTCCATGGGACTTATATTGTTAAACATGAAATATGCTCTCCACGGGCTTAGATAGCGATAACAAATCATGTTCAGGAAGCGAGGCATAAAAAACATGACTAGGGGGGGAGTAGAAAAGAACCTTGGAATAATTCGAACGATCGTGTTCCTCATCCGAGATTGCTTCTGATATCTTTGGATGTCCAAGACGCGCTATGGCTTGGAACTAATTTATGGAGCGGAGAGATTTCGCGTTATTAGGCTCGTAAATGAGCGAGGATGGATACATCATCTAATAAAAAAGAAACAGGACGTGAGTTATAGCACCAGAAAATGCAGGTAGCTTTTTTTGGGGAGAGGGAGGATCTTCAGATCTTTTTTATTCATAAATTTAGTTGGTGAAGCGAAGCGGCAGTGTTATTAATTATTGCCGGATTATGAAGTGATGCGATTATTTTGATTTCGTAGAAGAAGGCCACTAAGCATTATATTTCGAAATATTCTCAAATTTTGGTGGAAAAAAAGTAATTATGTTATTTATATTGTGTAGGTAAAAGTTTTTGAACGAGAATGATGATGGACATGTATTGTTTCACTTGATTAATCTTTAGATTAGGCGTAAATGAAATCTCAGGTATCTTTGTAGAGATTCTCAAAACGGAAGATTGCATAGTTTTTTTCTTTTTTAATCCCTCATTTCCAAAATATTAGAATTCAGGTACCTCAGAATACTGTACTAAGAACTGCCCTTAACGTCCAATTCTACTTCGGAGATAAAAAAAAAATTCTTAATCTCCTAGGAATTGTAATAACAATGTGTTCTTAAACTGTTGATGCAGAAGAGATGATTCTAATGGTTATTTAAAAAATATATGTTTATAAATCCTTTGACAGCCCTCAAGAAACTCTAATGTCACTCTCTCTCCCTCCAAATTGATTTAGAGGATAGTTTCTAACGAACAAAGTATATGCAGCATTGGTTTCCAATGAGTCACATTAACAAAAGAACGAAGAAACGTTGCTTTTCGCATCGCCAAGTGCAAGCCAAGAATCACCAACTAATTTAGACGGTCACAAAAAACCGTCACCACGCAAACTTACAAACAAACTTAAAATTACTAGTTCTTTTCATCGACTTTTTTGTGAGAATAAGGTCTAAATTATTTGACTACGTTTGGCTCTTCCCTGGCTAACAGAAAAATGGTGTAGTCAGTAGTAAAATCGCAATAATGTTCAGAAGTCTCAGTCGTGCAGCATAGTTTCATTAATTGAATGGTTTGTTATTCTTTCAGTAGTAATAGAATTAATTGGAATATAAAGTTTTTTTACCATTCAATAAAGGTACTTTTATTGAATGACGATAAAGTTACCACTCTTATCTTCCTTCAACAATAAGCAGAGAAGAAAAAAGTGTAAATTGTTATTCATTCATTTTAGTGCTTCTCTGCCTTTTTTTTGCCTTTCTTTTATACTTTTTGGTTTTAGAATCAAGAAGGTTTGTTTTATATCAAATACAGTGTTCATTAATTGTGGGATAAGACAAAAGCATTCAAAATGAAATGAATACCCAGAAATATTTATATCCGTTTATATACTCTAAGCCTATTTGTTTATGGATGTCCTGTTTTATTTAATTTATCAGTCCTTTGAAGACAGTACCCTTTGGAATAAATTACTTATTTAAGACAATTTCTTTTAATGGGTAGCTGTCATCTCTGAGATAATATATCATGAATGCATGTTTGATAAGTCACTATTCAGTGAAATCGTTTTTGCTTTCCTGGTGGATAAAGTAATGTTATGCGGCCGTATTAATTTCACTCCAATAATCCATGTATTCCTTAAAGGACAGTTGAAATGTCCTTTCTAAGATGACCTCTATAAATGCGTGAATGATAAGCTGATGTTCAATGAAAAGATTATCACTTCCCCAGAACATAAAATAATGCCAGTGGATCATATTACCTTCACTGCAATGACGAATGTATCCTTTGAATGACAGTTGTATTATTTCAAGAGATGACCTTTAATACTTAATTTCCTACATTCCACTTTTGCTAAAATTTTCGCTTGCATCCCGGATGCTTAGACAGTGGGGAAGTAACTCGAATCTGATTATTGGATATATTCTTTTTTTTAACTTCATATAGAGTATAGCTAATCAAGCCAGGATTTCGGAAATGGAGTAAGCTACAATTGAATCGTTATTACATATCTAAAAGTTTCTAACTAATGGAAAAATTTCAATCACATGATGAACATCGTAACCCCACATTTGTCTATAAACTCAGTATTTGCTGATCTATATCATGTGTATTGAATATGACTTTTTATAGAATCCATTTTAGGTATTAAAATAGGGGATTTGGCAAAAATTCCATAGCAGTTAAATCGTATCAAGTGCAATCATATGCAATTCTTTCTTATGATCTAAAGAGAGACAGTAGCCAAAATTTGGTTTCTCAATTTCTTGAGAAACAGATAAATGGCATACTTCTAATTGAAATATAAACAGACATGACAGATGCAAATATGATGTCAGATAAATGAAATACATCTAATTAGCATCTTTATTCGATAGAAATCCATCTAGCATTATATATGTAACGATACACTTGGAAATGAAAGTAATATTATATTCGAAAAGCATAGTTGCCTATTTAATTAATTACGAGAATGGAGCGAAGGCTTAATGGCTTATTTATACACTGATGGAACCATACCATGCTTAGAGTAATATTAACTACTTGCATAGGATCTGAAATGCTGAAAATAACAGATTAATCGGCACTTTATTACGAACAATTTGGAGATGAGGCTCACAGTTTGAAGAGCTTAATTAGATGGTGATTATGATACCTGAACTGGTCTCAAAGTTTCATGAATTTTCTCTAAATAATCTCTTAATGATATTTGAAGTAGTTTGATAATGCAATTGTTGGTTAGAAAAGGTGTTTACAGTTTCTAAATAAATTAATTAAAATTACATTCTATGGTATTCTGAAGATGAATAAATATATGGCAAAAGTGGCATAACATCGGCAAAGAGCTCTTATTTAAAATTTAAGAATGGCCAAAGGACTAGACATTCAAAAAAATATTTCATATGCATGTGTAGTAGATGCAATAGAAGATAAAGGAGAAAAAAAGGCTATAATGGCAAATAAACGGACTTGCATAAAACGAATACGTAAAAAAGGTCTAAATGGCTCAAGAAGTAGAACCTACGCGATATACCAGAGAAAAAGTATAATTGAAACATAATTTGTAAATAAGAAAGTTTACCTAAAATAGGCAATTTAAACCTAGAAAACAGAATTTTTTTAAAAAAGAAAACTAAAGAATTCAAAAGAAGACTGAGAAACATGAATAAATAAATGAAAACAAAAACACCATGGTGGGTCTAATGCTACTTGGTCATACCAAGCGCGAATGAGCGGAGCTCTTTCGAATTTAGGCAGAAATGCGTGCCTTTCATTGTTAACAAGCACTGTTCAGGTGAAAGTACGACTTTGCTAGAACACATACGACCAACTCTTTTTAGGGGGCAGTCGAACTCATTTATACATTCAGTCATCCATCTGCATGTCAAAATTTAGATCCAAATCAGAGAGTGACTCACCCTTGATTCAGTACCCACAGAGGTACATTTGTTATGTGAGCTTGAAGGACTTTGCAATCACGACATGTTTAACGTGCCCCAACTCGGCGATCTTTGCCCGAGACGAGGACAGAACTCACTACCTTTTGGTTAAGAGACTGACGATCTTACCAAACAGGCTCCTGCAGTCTTAGAAATACGTAAAACATATATACATTGCATCAATCTTGGGTAGAATCCCCGGAGTTATGTGTTAAGTATCATCCAAATAAAATTGAAAACCGTTATCTAAAGTAATGCAAATTCACCATGGATATTCACTCTGACAACTAAATGTTTGTGCCCGATCAATTATTCTTGTACATTTGCTTCTCTATATAAATTTTTAATTTTCTAATCAAATTTCAACTTATTTACTCTATGTAATTCGAAAAAAGTATCAAGTAGTTGTTGGTCTTTACATCAGGATTTGTCTAACATTGGATCACAGTCATAATAATTGATGCTCTAACTTTAAATAGTTGGTTGTGAGGAAATGGTACTGCACACTTGCCAATGAACAAAAACTTTATTGTAATCAATAGAAAGTATTAAATTTTCCTTTTAATGAAAACCATTTCGTTAAAAATTTGATGCCTCTCAAATGCACCTTTTAGCTATTTCGAATGTTTATTGATAAAAATAAAAGTTAAGAATATCCCTCTGTAATAGACAAATAATGCGTATGACTATAATCAACGGTAATTTCGTATAAAATTTTTAGTAATATGCAATACCTTGTGGTTATCCTGCATTCTATAAATTTTCAAGTTTTATTAATATTTTTTTCAGAAAATTACATTAAATTTTTCATTTCGAAATTAAGATAAGTAAATTAGCAACGTATTTATCAAAGTAATGTTACATAAGTATTATAAAAGTTACTGTTATCCAATTTTTAAAAGTCATTAATAGTCTTGAAAAATAGCTTGCAAAATGTTTAAAAATATCTATGACATAATGGTAAGATAATATGTTATCATGTGTAATTGATCAATTTACGCCGAATTACGTTCTCTTATTTATTAAAATATTTATAGACTCTAAATATTAGCTCAATAATATTTTGCAGAAACATGCATGCAAGTTAGTCTACAGAAAATTCGAAAAAAAATTCTGAAAATCAATAAAACAAAACAATATCAGCTTACATTAAATCTTTACAAAGTCAAACTGAGCAATTTATTAAATAAGAGAGCTTATAATGTACAGGAGAAATTAAAGAAAGGGGTTCAAAATGCATAAACCTTCCATTAATTAGTTCGATTAATTTCTAAAAATAGGATTAAGCACAGAATAACGCATTTTTAAAAATGACTCAGCTATTTAATTCTAAAAATTCTAGTTTAAATACTTAGTTATATAAAACAACATAAATTTTTGAAAACAACTCCGTTTTTAATTACAAAGACGCTTTTACCTAAAATAGATGTTATTGAAATAGATTTATCTCTAATCTCGAATTTCATAATTTAAGTATTATAGTTTAATATTTTTAATGAAATTATGTATTATTCAATAAACATAAATGTGAAGCTTCGTTTGCTTTGTAAAAAAATAAATTAGTACTGCTAACAGTCTTTTTAATCACACGATAAAAGACTTGTCAACAATTTAATTAAATTTACATTTAAAAATAACTCTATTTATAAAATTTCTTCTTTTTCATTATTCTCAAACAAAAGTTAATTATATTATATCTGTCTGATAAAAAAATAAAAATCAGCAAATACTTATAACCCCTTTAACTTGTTTTCGTGTTTAGTTTTTTTAAACCTAAAATTGTGGTTACCTTATATTATTTTCTCAGAGTTTACTAACTATTATCTTCATTTTTTTTAAACAAAGAAATAACTTTGTACACCATAAATTATCTTGGTGCATTATCACTTAATATCGTGACCAAGATAATAACTAAGGTGTGCATCATGATTAGCATTAGCACTAAAAACGTTGAAGAAAGCACTTTGTCTATGCTAGCTGAATACAAAAAAGAAGATTATTTCCTATTTAGCCTTTTAAACATCCATCAAAATCCTAACAATCTTCATTAACAATGTATGACTCACTTAGTGCTTACTCCTGGTCATCGTACTTTCTTCACACATAAAAGCGCAAATGGCTACTCGCTGAATTCTCATCAATTTTAATTTTTCCATCCCCCCACACTCACGGAAAGAAAGAAAGTCTGTCTCACGAAGATTTCTTCTAGTAAGCTAGCTCGCAGCTCTCTCGAGCTTTCACGAACCTAAACGAGATTCACTATTTCGGAACGTGCAGAAAGAAGAGCCACTCTGCGAGATTAAAGCTCAGGTTTCTGAAGCGTTTTGAGCTCTGCAAAAGATCTGATTTTGCTTTATTCTGGATCACGCTTTCGATTACTGCTGGTAGGGTATTTTTCGTTAGAGCGTATGGTAGGCGTCAATTACGGAAATGGTTATCACATGTTTGGTTGTAAAGCTGCTTTATCAGCTTCTGATTCGAAATTGAAAAGTTTCCGTTACAGAGAATGAAAAAAAAAAGAAAAAGGAGAGATGTAGTCATGGCCTTTCTGACTCTTTCAATGGAATTGTTGCATTGAGTTAAAAGGGTTTGATTCTTTACAACTGAGCAAATTTAAGATAAATCTGTGAAATCTAATACTATTTGTAAGGTTGGATAAAATCCTATAAGGTCCCTTTGGGAATGCCGTTTTCCTCCACTAACATATAAAACCTTATTTTTTCATCGATTTAAACTTTATTTCTATACATGCAATTTTGAATAATAAATTTTGACTAACTGGAACTGATAAATATTAAAGTTTAGATTATATTTCGAAATAATAATCACATTTTAAAATATATAAAATTTAAAAGTAATTTAATACAGAATAGAAAAAAAAGGTGACAAAACTTTTAGACACAATTAAGACACAATTTAATTACAGAGTATACAGGGGTATATTTAGAATTCTAAAGTTATATAAACATACCTACATGAATTATAAAACATTGCAAACTTGCAAAATATGTTATTCAAAACTTTTGCTGAAATAAAGCTCCAAACTTTGAAAATGTTTAGTTTTTATTTGAATATGTTCAGGTATATGACCTTTGTATTAGGTTGTTCGGAAAGTAATTTCGTTTTTTCCCGACAGAGGATTTAATTGTATTTTTCGCACCCAATTTCATACTTAAACCGCAAAATCATTTTATGTTTTAAGAGCTGATATAGCAAGGCTTGAGTGTGAAAAAGTGCAGCTGATTCTTCGCAGTAGTTTTTGGATGGTGCCCTTTTAAATATGGAGAGCAATAAACAGCATTTTCGTCATTTTTTTCTTTTTTGCTATATAAAAGGTAAAAATGCTGTTCAAGCCAGAAATAAATTAGCCAATATGTGTGGAGAAGATGTGTTAACAGTACATCAGTACCAGAACTGATTTGCAAAATTTTTCCTTCAAATGAGGAGGCCAAAAACCACCTCGATCAGTTTTTTTTACAGCAAAGACCAAAACTTTTATGAGCGTGTAATCATGTTACTACCAAAAATATGGCAAAAGGTATTAGACCAGAATGGCAATTTTATAATTTAATAAATAATTTATTCATTAAACGAAAATTTCTTTTCATTTTCACAAAAAAAAAACAACGAAATGACTTTCCGAACAACCGAATAAATTCAAGGAAATGCTTCTTGTTTCACTTAGAAAGATGGCGCGTTATAATTAAAATAAATACGTTCGTTGGCTAGTAAAAAAATAAGTTAAAATTGTATAAAAATGTCACAAATGTAAATAAAGATTTTTTTTTTATTAAACAACGTAAGATATTTTTTGTATTCCACCTAAAACTGAAACATTATTAGCACATTATTATAATAATGAGCCTTATAATAACATTGAATATAACGTTATTATAAAATTGCATATAACATTATGTTAAAATTGAATATAACATTATAATAATATTGGATATAACATTATAATGACATTGAATATAACATTATAATAACATCGAATATAACATTATTATTTCGTTATTATTATACTGAAAGAAAATGAAATAGAAATTCCTTGTAGCTTTCCCAATTGTTACAATAAAGCTTATTTAACTTAATTAATGGTCAGAGCATTTCTGATTTAGAAGTCCTTCTTGATTTGTGATTCGTTCTGTATGGTGAATAGGGTCAAATCGCACATTTTAATATCTTAAAAAATTATGTTTTATGACAACCATACGACCTGGTGATACCATGAAACAGTATGATGTTATGGTTTAATTTATGTCGTCACAGGTCTTCTATAGTCTTTCTCTAATTGTATAAAGCTTTGTGATATAATTAGGTGTTACTCTTTTTTCTTTAGTCACGAATTCAGTATGTAAATCATTTTCACAATAGAAAAACATAATGTCTATTGTTTTTCAAGTTGATGTTTGTATTTTGTGTTTTTCTCTGTATAACCACTCCATATTACTTCGTTTCGTTGTGGAATGAAGGACTGAAATCTCAAATTTATCTCAAATTTTTATGCGATGTAGGATTTTGTTTCTTCCTGCAGTTTATCGTTTCAGAAGATTGAAAAAAGTACCACTAATATTGCTCCTGTCATATGACAGCCAAAAATTGAGACACTCATCTTTCATTTCTGGTTTTCGTAAATAATAGGAGGTATCTATATAATATTCCAACATTTCAAAAGTCCCATAGTTTTATGTATCGATATTCCCGAACACTTTGATCGAAAATGGCTGTGTTGCATATTAGCGTTGTATGATAATCATTAGTCGTTATTTTGTGGATATTTTCAACTTGTTCAGATGACTTAGATTTTTAGTTCATGATACTGCATGCTTCCCACAAATAGCGAAAATTTCAAAATAAAAGTCTAAGCAATTCTAATATTTAATTTTAAAAAATTCTGACAAATTCATCATATATCTAAAATAGAATTAACGTAGCCGCATTACGAACAGTTCTCCAAAAAAGGAACTGTCTTCCTTTCCAGGTAGTATTCAAAGTAGCTGTAGCTGTAGTATTTACTTTGGGAAACCGCTAAATTGCTCTATTCAGTTTGCAATTACATCAATAAAGCAAAATCTCAGCGGCTGAAATAAATGGACTTTAATTTGTAATTTGTTTAATTTTTTGCTACTTCGACTGCAATTCCGCATCAAATTTTAGTTTCAATAGTATTCAGATTCGGGAAAAGCTCCCGAAATATTTGATTTTCTTCACTAGACAAGGGAATAGAAAGAGTTCGTGTAAGGACTCTGAAAATAAAAATATGAGCACTTAGGGCATTCACGGTATTATTCCTGATCTAGTTTACACTTTTTTTATTTTGAGAAAATTAGAATAACGTGAAAAGTGATGGATTTTTATTATTGAATATGATAGACAATTCTGGAGATATCCAAATTGAAAAATATTTTACAACACCTTTATTAGGGAGGTGAAATCCAATAGCCTCAGCAGTACACTTTAAGTAAATAATAAACAAATAAATGGTGATGATAAAGCGATTACAAAATGTTACCAGCGTTTTACATTGGCGATACACAAAATTTATCAATTTAAAATGTATCTGTAATATCTCTAGCTGCAGTAGTTGGAACTAGTTACTTTGCTAATGTATTAAGAGAAAGGATTTTCTGTACGAATAACTGATAACAGAGTTTTGATTAAATAGATTAAGTAGTTTAGTTTGAGTGATTAAGTTATAGTGTCCCGGCATGTAGATTAAAAAATATATTATTTGCCTAATTGCCAAATAAATAAATTTATAACAATTATTTGAAATACAATATTCTAGCTATACCCGCACGGCATTGCCTGTAACATAACATCGAATAGGAAAAATTAGTAAGGGTAAGTCTGACAAAATTTGTTTCTGTAATGCAATTAATTCCATTGCAAATTTATAGAGAGAAGATTTCTTTGGTCAACAGAAGACTCATTTCATTAAGTGTAGACATACTTTCTCTGATATACTAACCGAACGTTTCTTTCCTCAACATTTTCCTTATCACACAACAAACATGGTGTGTTCGCATTTAATATGATCTGGTTAAGCCTGGGGGGCTGCGGTGACCTAGTGGTAAAGTCTCGGCTTCGGAACAGGAGGGTAGCAGATTCGAGGCCCGATTTCACGGTCGTGTAAGCCAGTCTGGTGGACGTTAAATGTGTCGAGGTCAAATGTCCTTTAACTCATGTAGTGGTGAAGTTTGGAGAGGGGGTTCAGCTCAAGTATCGTCCTCACCATCTGACCACGGTTCAAAATTACTAGTCTGTCCCAAAATAACTCTAGTGTTGCTTTAAAATAGGGCGTTAATATGACTAAACTAAACTGATCAAGACTGAATTTTCTTACTTTGGGGATATGATTATTTTTGAATTACTGTTTGAAGTAAGACGTAAATAAAGAAACGTATCTCATATTCATATTGCAGCTGCTGCTATTTGCGCAGGCACATCTGGAGGTTTTCTCACAAGTGCAGATAAATGGAAAGCACAGATTACTGTTGTTTTAAGCATGCTCGAATCGTAATAGGAAAATAATAAAAATCGCAATTGTAAAACTGCTTTTCTTATTTTGATATGACTTTGATATACTAAATCCTTCCCTAATAAACACTCTACTAAATATTGCCCAATAAATGCCCTACAAAATGGTATAAATATCTCAAATGTCAGTTAAGTATTTCACGAGTAGTTATCTTTCAAACGTACAGACGCTCTCAAGTGACATCATTTTATACTATGTAGAGATTAGAATAATATTAAGAATGTCAAATATAAACATATTCCTGTTTATTTCAATTAATATATCTAAATAATATTTATAAACAACCAGTGTCTGCTAATCATAGCAACTGTGCTATGAATCACAGTAGCTTAATAAAATATGTAATTAAAAACGCATGCCTTTTTTACAAAATTATTAAATTAAAAAAAAATAGAATTTTAATGGGGGTAAAAACCGATTCAGCCATAACTAACATCCCGTTAACGTTTTGATTAGAATTAAAAAAATTTGAATTATATAACTAAGTTGAACTGTTTATTAAATAAGAAGCTTCTAAAATGCAGATCTAAAGCACAAAATGTCTAGATGTGCCATTATATTCTTTAATATGTTTGCGGACACAAACAAGTCAAAATGTACTAATTAAGTGTCGAAAATGCGTGGCAGGATTGTTATGGAAAATTATACTTCAGACAATTTTGATGATTGTATTGTTATAATTGAAGACGTGCTAGGAAGCACGATTTTATGAAAGATTATTGCTATCGCACCCCTTTTTTTTTCATCAAGTGATTAATGCTGTCTGATTTCAAACTTAACTTTAAAATTGCAGCGTGCCCTAATTTAGTAGAAACGTGAGAAAATTATATTATCAAAACACATTTATTAGAAGCGTTTTAGGAAACCTAAGCGTGAGAAATTATTTTATTTGTTTTAAAGTACTCTCAGATGAATTAATCATCTTGCCTAGTACCTTTGCAGGCCAGGTGAGTACCAATTCGTCATTCTCAATCACATTTTTACCCAAGTTAATAATTAAAAATAGTTCAACTATGTATTTTTCAAAGATTTTGTATTTATTTTTAATTGAAACTATCTTGATCTTTCAATAACTGGCGATAAAGGAAGAAACTTCGTTTTTTGTTATGAAATATCTTAGCGAACCATTTCTTAGAGTTGTTCTAAGACCTAGATCATAAAATGGCGTCTCTTAACAAAGAGTATTATAGAGCAATTTATAATAGTTACTGATTTTTAGTGACCCTTGATGTTATTTCCTGATAGTAGGTCCTTGATGTTATAATTAAATGATAAAAATAACTTCTAACAGCTCATTGTCTTATGTACAGTGCTCGCACAATTAAGCTCGGCTAATTTGAGAACTTCAGGTCTAAAAAACATGAGAAAAAGCATCATCACTAACATAAGAACGAAAGCAACGAATTATCTTTTACTCTTAGACAGTAACTACATGCCTTTAACAGTCGAAACGTTTTGGGTGGATTCGGGCTCACGAGGTTATAGTTTGAAATCCACAAGGGTTCTTGTATTTGTTGAGCACAATTAATAAGTGAGTACAAGGGATTTAAAATCTAAAAAAGTTCATTTGAAGATACCATTGTCTCGTGAGAAAAGCAACAAGGTAGTAAATCATATGATATGCCAATCATATGCCATATGCTATGATATGCTTGTGAGATTTAAAAATCAGAATTGAGCTATATCCTTGCTTGTTATCAACTGAATTCAGATGCTAAAAATTAGATTATTATGCTTATCATCTTCCTGCATTAACTTTCCAATATTGAATATATAAAATAATAGAGTTCTTGTTAACTATTAATGAGGTTTCATATTCAACTACTTTTTAAATTTGAAAAAAAAAATGTATCAGATAAACAAATTAAGCTAAGAAATTTGGAATCGTGTCAAAGCTCCAGAAATGCAGATATCCATCACGTTTTGTGAGAAATTTATTCAAAACGTTCTGAGAAGTGCAAATGAGATCTATTTACTGGAATTGTAGATGAGTTTGTATTAAATTTTTAAATAATGACTCAAGTCAAAAATGCATTGCTCTTTATTAATGACAAACTATTTAACATTGTATCGTTAAATATGAGATAGCTAAGGGAAAATCGCTTCAATTCATAGCTTGCAAATTCGAGCCGTTGACTTGGCCTAGGGGGTAACCCATCATCTCCTCAATCTGGGATTCTCTGGTCCTGGAATAGTTGTTCTCTACCCCATGTTCTATCAGCGATATGTATGAATTAGCCCTCGTTTAATAAGGGGTTGTGCAAGAGAATTTTTGTGTTATGATCTGTGGGTGGGTAAGTAAATGAAATGTGTGAATGAAGCCGACCCTATGAAAATGGTTGTGACGCATGAAATAGATAAGACGTACTCTTGGGTTTGGTGGTGGGGTACGTCTAATGCCACTTGGTCTTACTAAGCCCGAATGAGCGCTGTTCTTTCGAATGAAGGCAGAAGTGTGCGCTTTTCTTTGTTAACGAGCACCGTTAAGGTGAAAGTACGACTTAACTCAAACATACACGACACAACAATTGGTAGGATGCGGTCGAACTCATTCAAAACTCATTTATCCATCCACAATTTGGAATTTAGATCCAAATCAGAGATCACCTCACCCTGATTCATTACCGCCAGAGATATCATTTGTTATGGAAATGTGGAGGACTAGTCACGACCTATTTAACGTGTCCCAACTGCAATTAGCAACACGGTGGTCTTTGGAAGAGACGAGGACAGAACTCGCTACTTTTAGGTTACGAGACTGATACTCTACTAACCAGGCTACCGCGGCTTCACTCTTGGGATTAGATGGCGCTACTTAAAATAAGAGATGCTCTATCAACTTAAATCGCTGACTTCATACGCGTGTTTGTCTATGACAAGGGCCATAAGAAACAACAACAGCAAATTACAGAATCGCTCTAACATTGATGAATGATTGTACATATTTTCTTTTTATGTAACTTTATTATCATCGGTACTATTACATAATAATGCACATAATACTATGAAAACTATATACGTATTTTAATATTAACATGTAACTATTTAAAAAGTATATGATTGTTTGCAAAATATAAGTACAAATATTATGGTGGGCACATAACTAAATAGCAATTAGCTTTGAACTCTAATAATTCTTGAATAATTCCTAAATAGGAATTAGTTTTGATAAGATACATATTAGAATTAGGTTTGATAAAATACATAGTAGAATGATGTTATGATGAACTAATTGAAACGAATCGAAATTTGAATACCATATATGGTCCAATTCTAATCAGTACCATCACTCAGCAGCAAATTGTTTAGCCCTTACACATGTAATTACACAAAAGGAGTGGGAAATAATATTATATTCGTGTACCTATCTAATAAATTATTTACGAGGCGGGAGTGAAGGTTTAATGGTTTATTTGTACAATGGTCGTATTATCCTGTGCGTTGAGGAAAATTATATGATTGTATAGTATCTGGAAGATAGAATATTATATTGGAATCAAGAATTTGGAGACGGTATTCGCAGAATGAAGCATAGTTAGATAGCGACATTGAATGGGGTACAAGTTTGTTACAACTTTTTTCTCTATTTTCAATTAAAGTTATTTGAAAAAAAAATGATTATTTTGCAGATCTAAAAGTAAGTAAATTAAAATAACACTAAGAGGTACACGTCGTCCTATCAGAATTCAAAACTTTTAACTAAAGTGATACAAGAAATAAAATGATGAAGTGATACAAGAAAACTAGACAAGAAACTATTCAACTATACAAGTAAACAAGAAACTATACAACTATACAAGTAAACAA
>JAPMOQ010001578.1:1252636-1265072 GCA_026543055.1 Argiope trifasciata | reverse complement strand
TAAACAAGAAACTATACAACTATACAAGTAAACAAGAAACTATACAAGATCTAAAGTGATACAAGAAAAATAATTTGTGTCTTGGTAACAAAGATTTATTAGGTAAATATTGTTCTCAAAAGCTTTTTTTCCACGCCTTGAGGCATACTAAGGTATGTCAACAACAGCAATGTAAATTATACAAGTATGTGTGTGTCCGATATCATAATCGCTTTCTAACTATACTTCATACTGCGAATATTGTTCCCGAAATGTTGATTCCAAAGAGAAAATACTGTAATCACTGAAGCATTTTCATCCTAAATTTTGTCTAACTCTCAACCCCCCCTCCTCCCCAGAGAGCAAAAAACAATTTTTTAAAATTATTTCTATCTGTTGTGATCATGAAAAGCTGAAAAGAGTTTAGAGATAAATGAACGAAATTCTGTTAGGTGTAATTGTACCAAGTTTGCAAGTTTTTATGAAATCAAGATCGGTGACATTTCTAGAAGTTCTATCGTTGGCTATTAAAATACGTGTAACCATGATAGAAAAAAAAACATCTAATAATCTAAAGAGTTAGAAAATTAAACTATTGTACAAAGCTTTAATATCTAAAAATTCTCATTAATTATTAATTTTCATTAAATTCTACCGAAAGATTGACCATCTGTCGGTCAGTATTTTCAAATATAAATGAGCACAATGACTCAAAAACTAACGACAGAAAATTGTTTTCAGTAAACACGATCAATGTGTTTCCTAGATAGTTAAATCCTACCTAAAATCGTTCTTTAAGCAGAAAACCGAGGAAGGAGTTTCAAGAGGATTGGGAATATAGAGATACGGGGCGATCTACATTCAATATTCTTCCCAAATTCTCCGTTCTACCAAGTAACTGGAAAATTGGTGATAATCTTCTTTTTTTACGTTATGAGAGCCCTTCTCATCATATCTTCGGTATTTCAATCTGATCCCTAATGCTCTCTGACTCGGTGATAAACTAGAAGTCACGCCAATCCACTACGCAACAGAATGCATGCTGACTTTTTCCTTCCACGTGACCAAGCCGACATCTGAACTAGAATGGAATTTAGTTCCGCGGCTTTGCCTCCTCAAAGGATCCAGAATAAAAATTCGAATAATGATTCGTCATCTTTAAGCTAATCAAGATCTGTTTAGATTTCATGAACACTATTTCCAAGAGTGTAGAGTGTACTCTACATCCATGTATTTATTTTCTGTTTGTACATAGCATTTATTTGTTTTAACATTTTTTGAGCATTAATATTCACTCTTTTTCTGTTTCTGTCCTCGTCTCAAATTTTATGCAAATATTTTTATTACTATTTTTCAGAATCCTGTAATCATGAACAAACTGGAAGTCTTTATATGTAAATCGGCACAAAATTTCAGTTTCTCTCTGATAGTTTGCTTAATAAGCCCAAATCCATTTCCCATTTGTACTTCAAGAAGCCCATTGATTTCGGTTTTCTTTTACCCGATATTAAAATACCTTACCAAATTTAAATCTATGAATGTCAGACATCGAGCAATAGTCACAGGAATGGATAGAACAATAGCTTTTATCCATGCCTCTCCAACTTTATGCTCATTACACTGTTTAAATAGCCAGAGGGTTATAGTTTCAGGGGCATGGAGCAACGTAGTATGCATGTATTGTAGTCTCGGTCTTTAATTTCACTTCCTAATGTTATGTTGCAAGTCATATATCTTCAAGATTTCCTTAAAAAGCTTTTTTTTTATCTTCCTTTAAAATTTGAAACAAATAGGAGTGGAGTAAATCATAGTTTGACCCTCGTCCTTCGCCAAGTTGACGATAAAGCGTCAAAACTAATGTTTTTTCCCTGTCTGGTAACCTTATTATCTTTCACTTTTATTATGGGCTAAGACTGGACTGGGAAAAATATGGTGCAAGACCATGCTTGTCGATTTGGCGATTTTTCAACATTGCGCCAACCAAGGGTTTAAGCTCCGGCCGTACCGCAGGAGTGTTCTTCCAAAATTTTCTTGCGTACTTTTTAATAAACTTGTCATGGCAAAAAAAGTATTGTTGTTGTTACCCATGGCACTTTTACAAGACTGCCAACTCAAAGTTGTCAGCGATTTAAGCCTAAATTGCGATTAAGCCTAAGCCAACTTTATGTTTCACATTCGCTTTCACAACCCCTTTTTACATAGGGGGGATTCACACTACTCACAGATGGAACACAGAATACCAATCATGCCCGAACCGGGACTCGAACTCGGGACGTCCAGATCGGGGGGAAAGACAAGCTCCCCTATGCCAGGACACCAGCAGAAAATTCATTGTAGGCGTTGATGTACAATATGAGGGAAATATTGCCATTTGGCAGGAATTTGACAATTTTATTGAATTTGACGTATCATACATCCCTGGGGAAATATTTGGCCGTTAAACCCTGGCATGTGTTAATAATTTACAAAAATAGAACTTGCGCTTTGGGCAAATTTTTCTAAATCGACTCAAACAAAGACGTAATACAGAAGGACACTTGTTGTCACAAAATTCCATGCCGTATTTGAGTAGTTTTCCGGTATCCGGACGCCAATGTCGCCAATGCCCAAACGCGAACCAAGTTGCCAAGCGAAAATTACTTATAGTTCTTAAAATTTGGCTGAATTCTGTAATATTTGGCAATTTCACTGCGTGCGAGGCTAATGGAAAAATAATTTTTCATTTGGCGATTTCTCCCTGAGCCCAACTAACGGAAAAGTACCCAAATTCCATATATTCATATTTCAAGTCCTTGCGATTTTGTATAAGTGAGCTAAAATTTTTTTCTGAAAGTACAGAACGACAAATAACTAAAAGTGCTTGATCTTGCCACAAACTTTGATGGTGTCTACGTTACAATTGCTAAATCTCTGTACGGTACCTTTTCTATCTAGCTCTCTTCGTTTCTGAGTTATGTTAATTTATATTCAAACAATCGAACAAGCAGACATTCTCAAAACAGAATTTACTCAAAATTCGATAGAAATCTGCAAATATGTTTTTAAGACCTTATACCAAATTTCAAGTCTACCTCAAGAGTTAGAGTTATCATTCTTACAAACAGGCAGGCAAACGTTTTTCAAAAAATGTGTAAGGTAGATTTCAAACGTGAAAATTTGTCAAAATTGAATTTTTTGGTGATTAATATATATTCTTTACATTACGTATGCAAGAGCGTATAAATATATGCTTTAATTATTCGACACGTCATGAGAATAAAAAAAAACCCAATTTGATTCCAATCTGACACTGTCACGTTAATTTGCTCGTTGAAAAACTATCTATACTTGTTTTCGACGGTATTAAAATTATAAAAAATAAATTACTTTCTTTGGATTTGAAAGTAAATTTTTTTGCATGTTTATTATTCATTTAAACAATAAATATTTAATTCTTGCTAAAATGAATAATAAATAAGTAAGTTAATAAATAGTAAAGAGTAAATGAATAATAAATTAGAAGGTATTAAATATTCATTATTCCTTTGAATAATAAATATTTATTACTTACTTATTTATTATTCATTTACAATTTGTTTCGTTGCATCTGTTTCGTGCATTGGTTTTAAATTGAAAAGAAAATTTAAAATAAGAATAAAAATATGGTTGAAATTTTTATCATGCGCCATTATATTAAAGGGGAAAAAGTGAGACTCTTTATTTTAATATTTTATTCCTTTTCTTCTTTTATAAATTAGCAAAGAAACTTTATCCGAGCAAAAGGGCTTAAATAAAAAGCAGTGTAATTTTTCAAAAATATAATTCAATTCCTACTTAAGTTCAACAAAGAAATTTTTAATTTTAGTTACTTTTAACTAAACAATTATCAAAAAAAATTATGAATAAAAAATTTATTGATTATTGCAAAAATTGAGCTCGCATTTTTCACTTCACGTAAAAGATACAGTAACCTTCGCATTTTACCGATTGAATAATTTACCATTTTACCGATTACCGTCGACTTCAATTTTCATGACGAACTTCTGAAACTCTATTTGAAGTATTAAAATTTAATTAATGAATCAACATCTGAAAAAAAGAAAAAAAAACGGAACAGTATTAACATTAAATGTTGTATATTGCACCTTTAAAAATATTTGAACTCGAGTGGATGAATAAAAAGCCTTTTATTAAGGATTGAAAATTTGAACTAGAGATATAAATATAGAAAGAGTGTAAACTAATGGCAGGAATTGAGAAAACTACACGATTTTTAACATACCATTGACTCACTAATTAATGAAAATATCTCAACTTTTGAGAGACGACTCATTTCCGGTCAATTTTCACACAAATGCTCTTTCTCGTGAATAAAGTATGGAATAAAAAAGTACTGTGACACTCTTAGTTAGTCTAGGGTTAGTTAGTCTTAGTTAAAGTCTAGATTTAGAGTTTTGGAAAACTTTCAAACATTCCTGTGGTAAGAAAACCCTATCTTCGGAAGTAACCTGTCCATTTTAGTGCATTAACGTTGCTCCAAATTTGTAGATTTCAAGCAAACTTTGAATTACATTTGATGAGGAGAATCTGTTTGTCCAGCTATAAAAGTGCAAATGAACTGATTTTCAAAAATTCGAGGAGTTTCATCTTTTTCAGTTCGTATAATTACAGGCATGTATGCAGAGCTGCGATGGTATGGTGGTAAATTTCTGGCATCATTCACGGAGGGTTTCAGAAATCCATCTCATTAGTGTGTTTGGTGCAAATTAAATCTATCCGGATCAAGCGTTCTGCTGCTAGTATGGTATGAAGATTTAGAGAGAGGTGTGCTGCTCCAGTGTCACTCTCGTTATCTGCCCATAGCTCATAATTAAGAGATCCGTTTCAAATTTGTAGAAAAGTTCCTTTAAAATGGCCAGGGGCAGCGGTGGCCTGGTGGTACGGCTTCGGAACCGGTGGGTTTCGAGCCCGATTCTACTGAAGAACCGTCGTGTGAGAGGGTCTCTTACACGTTAAATTTGTCTGACCAAACATCCTCCCGTTGGTGTGGTATGGTGTGGAGAGAGGAGTGACAGCTCAGGTGTCGTCCTCATCATCTGACCGTGATTCAAAATGACGAGGTCCGCCCCAAAATAGCCTCCGTGTTGGTTTAAACGGGACGTTAATATAACTAAACTAAACTAAACCTTTAAAATGGCCAATAAAAGTGATAATAAAAGTTCCATTTAATGCCACTAAACCAATTTATGTAAATATTACACCTGAAATTGAAACGACTCAAATAAATGAAATTTGATAGGTGATTTTGCAACTGGAATGAATAAAAAGTATTTTATCAGCGTTTGAAAATTTGAAGAATAAATGTAAATAAATATATATAGGGAGGGTGTGAACTAATAGTAGGAACTGAAAAAACAATACGAGTTTAAACATACCATGGATTCTCTCGCCGCATATGTCATACTCATTTCACTCATCGTAATCTAATTTTTGGTGATAGAGTGCCAATTTGTCCCATGTGTCATGTGAATTTTAATGTGAAGCACATCTTTGTTGAATGTTCTTCCTTTGATCATCATCTTTATTGTCATTTTAAGTCAACTTATCTTAACCAAAAAGACTTGATTTGTGATAAACACCATACAAATGTGCTTAAATTTTTAAAATCAATTGGAATATTGATGATTATTTAACATTTTTTTTCTTCTTTCTTGGTTAACATTTGCTAATAGTACATGTTTTGTGTTTTTAAAACCTTAATCATTTTTTGTTTAAATTGTTTTTACATTTTTCTTTTAATTCAACAAAAGTCTGGCGTAGGTTATTCAGGAATGGCTCTCGTGCCAATGAATGATAAAAACCAACCTACCAACCGACATATCATTGATGACTTAATTAAGGTATCCGACTACTTTCGAAGGAAAATTTTTGTAAAATTGGATTTTTTAGAAAATATTTATTGTTTTTAGATGTATTGTCAATAATAAACACTATAAATACAAAAACTATTGCTTGAAAATATAATATGTTTTGAGAAATGTAAAAATTTGTGGTAAATTTTAAATAAATTTAACCAATATGCTTTAAAGTCTACACAAAATTGTAATGCACCTATGATATTTGTCTTTGAAAACAAGTTATAGAATACAATGATGAATGAAATAAGCCAATATCTAAGGAAAATTTTGAGATTCTAAGGATTTATGGCTAAAAATATACGTGCACTCGCGTTTTTTCCATAAACTTACAACTTAATTTTTCTAAAAACGTTTTTAAATGGAAAAAAATATTTTACCAACAATAAAATTTTTAGTTCACTTCATTGCCCATATCATTTAAAACAAACGCTGAAACTTTTATATAAATACTTCAATTAGTTTTTGGGATTTCAAGTTAACGGTAGAGAATTTGTATGAAAATTATGAAGTTTTGAGTTTGAGAAGTATGAAGTTTTGAGAAAATTGAAGTTGAAGACAAATTTCAGTGGAAAAATATGTGACCCTGGGTGATATGTCAGGCCTTCTTTTTCCTAGAAAAGTTGAACTGTTTTGGGATGAGAAAAGTCTGAACAAGATATAATAAGGATTAAAAAAAAACACCAATATGGTCGATAACCAGTGTATTGAAAGTAGTGGATACCTTAATGAAAATATCTCAAATCTGATATATGCTTAATTTTGTTTCCAAACCCTAAGGAAAAAAATCCAATATATATTTTATCCAAAATGCATATTTTATTAACTGTGAATTTTACTGACTGCCAGGAATTAATCGCTTTCCCCCACTCACTTCAAAACACCTGTCAAAAATAGCCCCCTCACTTTAGCTTCTCTTTCGTTTTGCTTAATATATTTTCTCTTTTATCTACTTATAATTGAAAATAATCTATTTTAACTTCACCTTTAATATGAAAAAAACTAATACAGAGTTCGTGACATCCATAAAATTAATTATTGCAATGCTTTTGCTCATTCACTTTCTTTCAATTCTCATTACTTTTTTTTTCTTTTTTTGTTTGCTTAGTACTTTTGCTATCACGGAATGACCTTCGAAAGAATCTATCATTCAAAAAACATGGTTACAATTTTTCTTCTTCTCCTAGAAACAAATGATTGAGCTTTTTTGTTAGACGTAAATCATTTCTACTTTGAAAAAAGAGTGAAGGAACTCTATGCTCTGTTATTTAACTATTAAATTGGTTTCTATAATACGATACCTCTTTCTAATAAGTACACGAAGTTGAGTATGATTGTTTTGATAAACGAGTAGACAGTAAATTTTTTTTTTGGCATTCTTCAATATCATAGGAATAAAAGATTCCCATTTTTCGACATATTATTCACATAAAATGTTGATTTAACATTGATTACATTTAATTTCTCGTATATGTAGTGTAGAATTTTGGTTAGTTGTATTAACGTCCCGTTTTAAATCAACACCCGGGCTATTTTGGGAGAGACATCGTGATTTTGAACCATAGTCAGATGATGATGATGACATCTGAGTTGGCAATATTCTTCTCCATACCAAGCAACACCAGCGTGTTAAAACGGTTAGACCCGGCGGATTTAAAGTGAAACAGACCCCCTTAAACGAGGGTTCTTCGATGGAATCGGGTCTCGAATTTGAAGTCCTATAGTTCCCGAGCCGATACCTTACCATCACTCCACGCGATCCGCGCAGTATAGAGAATGTATAGTAATGTCAAAAAATTCGAACTCGAGATTTTTTTTGATGTCCACATTTCAAGCACACCCCCTCCTTCTAGATCAAAAAACACATTTTTAGAAAATGCCCATTGGTCTATCTGTAACAAAGATGATTCAAAAACTCTTTGAACTAGATGGATAAAACGGATATGCGATTTTGAAAATTTCTATCAAATTTTGAGTAAAATAAACTGAGGGGAATTCATAGCCAGTCCGGCTGTTCGAATATAAGTTAACGGGATAATTACAAAACAGACAGAAAATTCGTTGCACTTATTTAACATCCATAGTATGGTCACCTATCAAATATTGAGCCGAATCCAACTATGGACTGACTTTTTGTCGGTTTGTATTTTCAGAAATATGCAAATGGGATATTTACAAAACGAGGTGATTCAGACAGAACATTTGGTACACTGTATTAGCATCCATAGCATGAACACCTATCAAATATTGAGCCGAATAAAACAATGAGAAAATTCAGAAATATGCAAACGCGGTAATTAAAAAAAATGCAATAAAATATATCAAATTTGGTATTGGAGTTAGTAACAACAATTGCCACTCTGTGTTGATTTTTTTCAAACAGTTGAAAAAATGTGTCAAATACACAGATTCGATTTTTCGACCCTATTAAGGGTATGATAGGGTTTCATTGCCAAATAATTCACCAAGAGTCACTCAATATATTTAACAAAAAGCTTAAAATCACTCAAAAAGTTAATATTTAGTGCGCCAATGACATGCAAGGCGTATTCTGGTATGACAATTGTATTACAGAGTATGCGTGAAAGTTTTGGGTAAGTCACTCCAGCTGATGAAAACATGAGAAACATATGTATATTCGTAGCGATTGATGATTATAGAATTTCTTTTTGGTAAAATGCAATTAATTCAAATTTATATCTGTTTGGAGCAACGTTGTTGTTGCTGCTTCTTATGGCACTTGCCATGGACAAGCCCGCTGTCCCGAAGATAGCGATTTAAACTGATAGGGTGAGTATCTTGTTTTTGTAGTGCCAACTAGGGACAAGAGTATTACTTTGCCACCCATGCACCACACATTAGTGTGCATAACCTCTTTTTACATTAGGATACCATCACAATCTCACAGATACAAGAGAGAAAGAACAACCATGTCAAAATCCAGGACGCCCAGATCAAGTGGAGGAAGCGCTATACCCATGCCAGGACTCCGGCGTGGAGCAGTGTAACTAGCATGGGTTCTTTGTGCTATAAACGAGTACTTAAATGTAAAGAATTGAATGCCACTCTCAGAGGACATCGTGGAAGTAAAACATTGATACATCATCTTTCGTCAAATAACCATAAGCTGTTGGAAAATCATAATACTCCCTGCATACAATGGTTTCACTGCCAAGTCACAGAGGAAAACCAGAAGACCAGTAAAGATCAGAACGTCGATCAAAACCATAATAAGTTAGAGTGTATTTTGTTCTTTACTCTGTTATTCCTGCGGTGGCCTGGTAGTAAGGTTTCCGCTTCGGAATGGGAGGGTTTCAAGTTAGAGACTCGATTCCCCCGAAGAACCATCGTGTGAGGGGGTCTCTTGCACGTTAAATCTGTCAGGCCAAACGTCTTCCGCTGTTGTGGTGTGGAGAGGGGGAGTTGCCACTTCAGGTGTTGAGCTCGTCATCTGACCGTATTTCGAAATTACGAAGTCCGTCCCAAAATAGCCTAGTGTAGCTTTACAACGGGACATTAATATAACTAAACTAAACTATTATGCCTGCCTTCCATAACATAAATCACGTGCTGCACAGAAGGGTAAACTTATCCCTAAGTAGAAGAGAGATTATTTGAATATACAATCAGTCTGAAGACAGAAGTTCTTTCTGTATATGAATTTCGGTGAATCTGTTGCTGTAACTTATGGCATTTTAAAAGTGTACTTAGATTTATCTGTCAGCGATTTAAGTCATGTGAGCGTTTCTTTATTTTTTCAGTTGAGAATATGAGAGTACAATTTTCTCCAAGAGTATGTTTTAGCTTTTCAAGCATCACATTCATTTGCACAATCCCTTTTTACAGGGGGGGATGTACTTCCACACACCTCACAGATACAGCATAAATGAGCAACCATATCAGAACTGGAACTCGATCCCGGGAAGACGCGCTTCCTCTATGCCAGGACGCCTGCTCAGTGAAGCTATTGTCACGGATAGATTCGTAAAAAATATTCTTATCTTTATGAGGATTTCAGTTCAGTTTAAAGAAAAATAGTTATTAGATTTCGTGTTTTAGTAAAGGCAGTTTTTAATAACCATTGCGTAACAATATCGTTTTGTTTTGTGAGCGATTTCCTTGAAATTTGTTGTTGTATAGTTTAGATTTAATAAGCATATTTCATCATATGAATATGAAAAATGCTCCATGCTACATTTATTTTCTAATTTTGTAAGGAATTAGTTTACGATGCAATGCAAAGTCATTGTAAATAATTTTGGCATTTAATGATTACTGAATTGCTTTCTTAATGAAGCGATTATGAGAAATTTTATTTCAGATGACCTTATTTTGTCAAATGCTTCTTAAAGACGGGGGCAGGGCTTACAAATATTTGATGATTTAAACTTTTCATTTACTTTTCAACTTTTAAATCAATGTTATTTGCACTAAATATGTAACACTCTTCAAAAAATTCGTTTAAGTTATTAAAGATTTAAATTTATTATATTAATTCTCTAACAACAATAAATCTTAACTGAGAGCAACAGACAAAAACAATCATATTGAATTTGTCATCTGTGTCTGCAGTTAGAGTGAGACAACATTTATAGGAGCACGTTTCATATCTAAGGG
Organism: Argiope trifasciata; assembly: GCA_026543055.1. Lineage (NCBI taxonomy): Eukaryota > Metazoa > Arthropoda > Arachnida > Araneae > Araneidae > Argiope > Argiope trifasciata. The sequence goes on along the minus strand of JAPMOQ010001578.1, from coordinate 1,254,582 downwards.
AAATTATATAAATTGCATATACCACATCAGAAAGTGCAAATGATCCAGGTCTTACAAAAAAGTTTAGGCATTTAAACCTAAGAAAAAGAGTTTGGAATGTTACTTCTTCTTCTAAGAATGATAGATTCTTTAAGAGACCATTTAGTGATGGTCAGGAAGAAAGTCAAAGGAAGGAAGAAACAAAATGAAAAGAAAAAAGAAGAATGAGCAAATTCATTGAAGTAATTAATCTTCTTGCTGTCTCGAATTCGTTCGTGTTAGATCTTCGTAATATTCTTAAAAGTAGAATGAAGACTATTAGTTAATCTTTTCTAAGGTCATAAAAAATATGCTTGCAACAAAATTTATCAATTTTTGAATAAAATTATATTCTTACAAAATTTTTCCCAATATGAAAAAACCAAACATTCTCCAATTTTTTATCTACAAAATAATTTATCTTGTATCAGATTCTCCCTTTTCTTATTTACAAAATGATGTACGATGTATCAAATTAAGTTTTTGATATAAGATAAATGAATCACTTTTCTTAAACCAATCCCAATCCTAAATATATTTTATTATACCATGACTTTGAAAGTGACGCTCTTTTAAAGTTGGGGACATTTTATGCTTATATGTCATACATGTCAAAATGGTGCAAGTTGAATACTCGAGTATAGTATAAAGAGAATTTTTTACAGAACTAAGATGAAGCACTTTAACCTTTAACATTGACAAACATTAAGACAATTAGGTTTTCAATCGCTTTCTCAGCTTTCAATAACTTTCTCAATCGAATATATTTGTATACACAACACGCATCAAAATGGATTTCTTTCCTATCATTTCGAAATCAAAAGTTCAACTGAAGTATAGTTTTACATTTTCTTTTTCATTGGCAACCACACGAGTGCAGGTGGTGAGAAAGAGGAGCGCCAAACTTAGCGGGTTATCACCGTTTCAAATTCACTTTTCTTTTCACAAAAATTTTAAATAGAAAATTTTATTAATAAGTTGGATGCCACAGCAATTTTCAAAACTCTGGCATAACTAATTTAATTTAATTTTTATAATTAAATTTTTTGTTCGTTTTTTAATAAAATTTCTGTCCATGCAAGCCAGCATTGACATTTTTGTCCTGTTTACAGAAGCCATCTATCGATGTTAGCTCTGATATACAACGAGTTTATTCGTTGCTGCACAAAAAATGGCAAGTAAACACAGTACGAGATAACTCGCAATTGGCGTCATAGAAAAGAACGCAATCTACGAGTAATCTCGTAATTGGCAGTCAACGTGTTAATTATAAGTAAAATAAGATATTGGGATAACTGAGAACAATTTTCGTTGATATGAGTTTACCGTATATTGAACAGATTGGCAAATTGACTTATTAAATTCTATGGATATTGATTTATACATAACTAAATAATATTAATTTCATATAACAACAAATTTAAGGAATAAGGAAGATGTTAATGGAATTCATATTACAGCTACAGTCTATTTGACAGCTAGGATTCATTTCATCATCATTTGAGCTATTGGCAAATGATTGAAAAATTCATCAAAATAAAATGTATAAAAGCTATGAAATTAACGAATTATTAAGAATGAAGACAATTTTTAATACTAAATGTAACAGTGAATTGCGTTTGTAAAATAATAAAGGCCATAATTCTACATCTAAATTTAAAATAAAGCTATAAGCGGGGTAACAATGAATAACTATACGTTTTTTATAATAGCTTATATATTATCAGTTTTAAATGTAGTAGTGCATCCATTTGCAAGAATATAAAAACTTAAATCTACTTATAAATTCCAAAATAAAACTTTTTACAGTATAAATCTGTAAAACTATAATTTTAAGCAATATTTATAAAAGTTACGTTTTTTTTAAATAGTGCTAAAAGTATAATTTTAGCTTTTATAAATAGTTGACACTAAAAGTATAATTTTAG
>JAPMOQ010001578.1:1237698-1249327 GCA_026543055.1 Argiope trifasciata | reverse complement strand
TCTGAAGGTAACTTCATTTCATAAATGAATTTCTATGAAACTGTTGTTGTAATTTATGGCATTTCACGCGTACCGTGACAGTTATCAGTCAGCGGATTTGTTTTATCAATAGCGCCAATTAGGCGCAGAATGTGATTTAGCTACTTCATGCGTTACATTCGCTTGTACAACCACTCTTTACTGGGGAATATTCACACACCTCCCAGATAGGACAGATGAAGAACAACCACACCCGAACTTGAACCCGAGATGCCCAGATCTCAGGAGAAACGTGCTACCTTTAGGCCAGGAAGCCGGCCCTGTGAATCTATACTCACAAGTAGATTTGTAAAAAATATTCTAATGTTTATGAGGATTTCAGTTCACTTTAAAGAAAAACAGTTATAGATTTCGAGTTTTAGTAAATGCAGTTTTTAAGTTAACATTATGTAACCACAATGTTTGGTTTTGTGAGCGATATCCTTGAAATTGGATGTTGCATAATAGATATTGTATGCACATTTCATTTTCTGAATCTGAAGAATTATTCTACATTTATATTTTAAAGTTGTGAGGAATTATTGTATGATGCAACGTAATGTCTTTGTAAAGAATTTTAGCCTGTTATTGTTAATGAACCGTACTCTTGATGAAAAGATGATGAGAAAATTTATTCAGATGATCTTATTGTGTCTTCTTAAAGATAGGGGAAGCATAGCTGACAAACTTCTGATGATTTATAAATTTCATTCATTTTTCAATTTTTTAATAAATGCTGTTTTGCCCTAAAGATATAATACTCTTTAAAAAGATACGTTTATATTATAAAAATTATAACCAGGACCAAAAGTTCTCCCATTGATGTGGTGCAGACCTTTGGAGACACGGGGGGAAGGGTAAGCTCAGGTGTTGTCCATGTAATCTGACCTCAGTTCAAAATTACGAGCTATGCTCCAAAACAGCCTTAATGCTGCTTTAAACTGGGGAGATAATATAACTAAACTAAACGAATCCAGCAAAGAGCCGTCGTGTATGGTTCTGGTGTACGTTTATCTGTCAAGAGAAGGTACCAGTTCAGATGTCATCCTAGCTATCTGACCTCCGTTTAAAAGTGAGCCGTCCCATAACAGCCCTACTGTTGCTTTAAAACATGACGTTCATATATCTGAGCTGAGCTGGCGTTCTGGTACAGGAGTAGAGCGTCTTTCCCTTGATATGGGCGTCCCGAGTTCGAGTCCTTGTTTGGGCATGGTTCTTCTTCTGCGTTCCATCTGTGATGTTTGTTTATGTGCCCTCCGGTAAAAAGGGCATGGCAAGTGGATGTGATACATAAGGTAGTTAAGTTGTACTAATGGCTGTTGTTGGCGCTACTGAAATAAAACAAGAGATTCTCACTCGGCTTTGATTCTCTGACAGATAACTGTTGGCGGGCTTGTACTTGATGCAAGTGCTATAAGTAACAACACTTTATGTAAGGGCCATAAGTAACAATAACTCAGCTGAATTCTTCGGAACTATCTTTTATATAAAATGTGCTCACTTAAAAGTTGTTATATAAAGACAATAGGAATCTTTTAAAAGGTATAAAGCATTAATTTTATAACTATTTATTTCTGTTTTTCGGGAGCATATTCATTTGGTAAACACTTTTAAAACGCGATTCTAGAAACATTTTCCATCGATTTCTCATCAGCATTCATTTTCCAAAAGACTTAATATTCCTTGTTCTTTAATTATCCGTGACTTTAAAACGTTTCAGGGTGACTGGAACACATCATTAAGTCCTTCATTCTAGACATTGTTGCAACTTTTTTTTCTCAAACCATTCTAAGAACCCAGACTTTGAAGTGTGCCAGAGGAGAATTTTAATTACTATCGTAATGATGTGGATAATAAATGAATTATGACACAACACGATGAGACTTTATTTTTTTATTTTTTGGAATTATTTGTATTCTAGAGTTCTGATGAAAGACTGACCAGGTGGCTAAGCTGGATTTTCCTGAAAAATAACAGATTGATTAGACTTCTGGAAAGGTAATGCACCATTTCGCTAATTAGAGAGAAAAGATATTTTTTTTTTTACTTGATGCATTAGCAAGTCCATTAAGCTTAAGTATTTTTAGAAAACAACGACTTTTGATGCAATTACTAGTTTCCTCCAAAAATCAGCGGACAGTTTTCAAATAGAAACATGTTATTAACTGGTACTTTTTATCATACAACAACACTTTAACAGCATTGTTAGTATATTTATGTGAAATATGTTATGCAGAGAAGTTACTGTTTAGCATTTAATTATATATCCATGTATCAACTAAGATTTTATGATTGACACTGTTAAATATAATTATCTAATATTTTAAATATTGGCGGGTCCTATTCTTGTAGACAAACCAGAGAGAGTGGTTTCCCCTACGCTTTCTCAAAGATTGTCCAACACGGGTAATATGCCAGAGATAACCTTGCATGGTATTGGACTTAATAGTTACAAGATATCAAACTTTGGCGTTAATTTAGCTTTTTTAATGAATTTATTACATCCTTGGCGAGTTATTTGGCGGTTAAGCCCTGGCAAGCAGTTATTAATATCTTCTAATCTGTGTTTTAGATGCATTTTTACCTATAGGTTGAAACAAAAATTTATGAAAAGCTATAAATGTAATTACAAAATCCCATACTAAATTTCATATATTTAACTGATTTTATCATAATCATTCTAAAAGTAAAAACCTACAGACGATATTGGTTGAATTTATGTCAAGATTTGATAGATGGTTACACTTTAATTGTTAAATATTCGTGCCGAATTTTATCCATCCAACACATTTTGTTAGGGAGTTATTATGTTAAATACATCTGAAAATAGTTTGCTGAAAATTTGATACAAATCTCCAAATTTGGTGGGTGTAAAGACAGAATAACAAATTTTTTCCTTCTAGTTCAAATAATTTTTGAGTTACCTTTGTCACATACATGCAGACAGTTAGATATTTTGCAAAAATATATTTATCAAATTCTACCTTGCTTAATAATAATCCTCAGCAATAAAACGGTTGATATCTTTGAAGTATGCAACGTCTGCAGCATTTCTTCTTAATTTTTAATTATTCGAAAAAGGGAGTAGATTTTGATGGCATAATTTCCACTTGCGTCTTGGTATGAACCTTTAATTTTTAACTACCCAAAAAAGGGAGCAGTTTTGAATCGGCATAATTTCCTCTTGAGGGTTGGCTCGAGCCTTTAATTTTTAATTCTCTGAAAAAGGGAGCAGTTTTGAATTGGCGTAATTTCCACTTGCGTGTTGGCATGAGCCTATTATTGGAAATTAAAGAGAGAAAGGGGTAGGGGTGACTGCTGTGGTGATATCTTAATAAGACAGATAACATCTACGGGACATGAGCCTGCCTTTGCCCTGTGGTTATGTTACTGGCCTTCAGCCCCAAATGTCCTGGGTTCTATTCTGAGCCAACATCACCTCCCACCCTGCCATATTTGATTCACGCAGAAAGAGCTCAACGAAAAAGCTTTCTTGTGAGTTTAAATGCATGGTAATGGCATCCGATATCGGTGTAAAAGTGCGAAGGTCTCATTAATAAGCCTAAATATCTTAGCACTTTTGGAGAAGCGACTGTAAGAATGTTCTGCCAAGAAAGTGATATTCTTATGTAACTCTTCGTGAAGACTATACCCAAGAGATTTCCCAGACGTTAATAAAGTTTTAGTATAAACTAGATTAGTTAGGTTTAATTTCATAAGGTGTGTAATTTCTTCAAGAAGATAAAAATGAGCTCGTATGATATCTTTGTTATGCTAATTTATTTGACGGAGTTAAACTAGTAATGATTATACTCTAATTTATTAGCTTAATAATATTTGTAAAGAGAATTTTGTACAGAAAATATAGTAGAATTAGTTAGGATTTTCTTTTGATTTCAAAAGATTGGATTTAACATTATTGTGTTAATTTTGCTATAGTTATTAATAAATTCGAAACATTAGCATGTATTGATCTAGGTCAAATTCATTTCGAAATATGAAAATCGCAATCTCTAATTATACATGCATTAATATAATGTTTAATGCTAATTTGTAAAAGCTTTGAGTATTAGATGTAATATTTCAAACAGTTTGATAATTGAGAATCCTAAAAGGCCAGTGTCGAATTCGTTCAAAATTTACTCACTTGCTGTGACAACACAGAAGTTAACAATTGGCTTTACTTTAAGTTCAAAAGTTAATATTTAATTATTTATAAAATATTTAAATGCTTGCTATCTCCTCTCAGTAACTTCCGAGGAATTTATTCCGAAAGACATATTTTTAAACTGCATTAGGATCCCAAATTTTATCGTTTTAATTATCATTTTCTTATCTCAAATGAAAAGAGGAAGGCGAGAAAGTGTTCATTTCTCAGGTAAAAGAAATGAGCACTTTCAACATTGGTTTCAACATTATATCTTCGAACTCCAATTTTCTTTTTATTTTCTTACATAGGAAAATATTGTAGTGGTAGAAAAAAAGTGTAAGAAAAAAAATTGTTATCGTCAAAAAAAAAAAAAAAAATGAAATTTCGGCAATTTTAGGAGGGGCCACTTCCTCTTGTTCAAATTTGCTTTTGTTATAACAGTTAATAAATACCGAGTGCAGTTAATCAAATGGTGAGTGGGAGATCTAGAGTCCGTGTGTTTTTCACGATAATGTAGCTTAGTATTGGCATCATGGCTGACTTTTACGGTAGTAAAAATATTGTTACAAACCTGTAATTTTGCTTCTCCTCACCTATAGTGCTTTCATAAGACTGATCTTAGCAGTCATCTTTATAGGATACTGCTGGATGACACCTCTTTGATCCCCAGCGCTTGGTTATCATTTGGGACTTTAGCGACAAAATAGATAATATTCGAAACTTTGAGAATTTTGTCGATCAGTTCATTAATAACCGAGATACGCCCGATTGGTCTAGAAGATTCTAGCCTTGTCTTCTGAGAACTATAAAAGGCTGGCACTCTCAAGTGGTGGATGGTGGTGAATAGTAGTCGAAGTTGCCGAGAGAATACCGAAACAATGGTGGAGTGCTGAATTGTTGTGTGCCATATGCTGTTTTCGTCATGTCTTGTGTCGTATCCCTTTGTGTAAAATACTGAGTCTGCAGCTAAAGCGGGAAGAGACAGAGGAGCGTTTCAGCCGTCTGGAGAGACCGTAGAGAAAAGCTCCCAGGATCTCCTCTTCTGCTAAATCCTGTCTGGTCTCTTAGTGTGCTGTTGACGTTGTTATTACTGACTTTCTACTTGTGGGCTTCTATTGTTATTGTGGACTGCTGTGTGTTTTTCTCGACTATAATATTTATCGTCTTTGTGCTGTCCCGTCTTTGTGTAAATGAATGTCGTTGTTGTGTTTCTTATTGAGGTTTTATGATTGTGTTTATCTCACTCCATACAGCCTCTACAAATGAACGAACCTGATGGATAAGAAATCCTTAACAATATGTGTTATGTTTTGGAGGTGAGATGAAAGTCAATATTTTTACTGATTAATAGGATCAATTATACAGCATTTTTATTAATATGAATTGAGTAAAAGGCTGCCGGTAAAGGACAACAGAATGGTTTTAGTGAAGTAAAAGCTGATATTTTAATGTTGTATGTGGCTACAGTTCCAAAATGTCCTCCATTCAAGAAACTAGTGCTGATAATCAGATGAGTATTGTGGAATTGTTTATTGATCTGGAATGTGAGTTCATATCCTTTTAATATAAATATTAAAGTTGATTACATAACTATCTTTTAAAGAATTGTTAGATATCCAAGCTCCGAAAGCCTAGCTTTCATAATAAATATAAATATTATGAAATAAAATTCCAATCATAGTTTATGTGGGACGAAGGAACATGCTGTAAAAATGAAAACTGATACGAAATTAGTGGTTAATGACGCTCAAAAGATATCAATATTGTAAAGTGTGGGTATGTTTACCCAAAAAAATGCTGCTTCTCTTTTACGACTTAGTTCTTATATGGAAGTCCACAAAGTATTTCGGAATCCTTTAAAAGTAAATCATCTTCTGTGTTGATGAATTAAGATTGCTCCTATCTTATGTTTCCTATATTTTTGAAGTGTTCAAAAGTAATTTTAATTGTTTATCTAATATATCGGTTTGTCTTGAAGACGGTTTGGTTTACAATTAAAAGAAGATCCTGATTATCATTTTGGAAGTGACAGCAACATTTTCTTTTCTCGTAGATGTGTCTAAAAAACAGATTCGAAATGAGTGGGTTTGCTTTATCAAACTTTTTGTGGTTTACGCACCAAAATTGTAGAGTTCTTCAGTTCTGTGACTTCTATGGGATGTGGTGTAATTTGTGTTACAGAGACATGACTTTGAGACGCTATTTTGTACTTATTAGCAGATTTTTATCTTATTTTTCGAGCATGGGGTATAATAAATTGCACTTTTATTGAAGGTTAAAATTTAATGGAATTTGTTAATGGATCAAGAGAAAATATTATCTTTCGACTCTAATTAGTGTAATGAATTAATACCATCTGAGAAATCCTGAGTGAAACCATTATTTTACTGAAACATCCAGCTTATGCATTTGGTGAAAATTTCGACAGCTTTTAAAATCCAAATAATTCTCAAATCTAGGAAAGAAATTCTCATAGCGGTTTGTTATAATTCATTTATTATCCACACCATTACGATGTTAATTAAAATTCGACTTTCTTTTTCAAAAGAAGATATACTTCTTAGAGTTAATTTAAAAAAAAAACATGCAATGATAACTGATTTAGGGAGCTTAATGATGCGTTCCAACCATTCTGAAATGTTTTAAAGGCTTAGACAATTAAAGTAAAAAGTATATTAAGTCTTTTGGGAAATAAATTGTGATGAGAAATCAATTGCATTAATTTGTGAAACCACATTTTAAGGTTTTGTCCAGGAAAAAAGGAAAAAGTTTTGTAAAAGTTAATGAATGATAACTTCTTAAATGATTTCGATTTTACATATACAAGAATTTATAAGCGTACATACCTTAAATCATACATGATGCTACAAATTTGGAATTATAACCTTTTGCAGGTTTATAATTCCAAAAAGAAGTTGGCAACAAGACAAGAATGTGCATCTTAAAAATGACTTTGAAAAATTAAATTTGCATTTTGTTAGAAAAAAAAAACAAGAAGAAAGTTTTCATTGGAAAAACAATTTATGATGAATTTTTTTACTTTCTTAAAGCTTGATTCAAAAACATTTCTACTACCCATTTCGTAGTATAAATTTAAATGCATATTCTCTAATGATTTAAAACATCTTTTTTCTTAGTTATCTGTTAAGAAAGAAACACCGATTTTACACACTAAGAAAAGCTGACAATTTACTTACATACACTCATGGAAAAAAAAATCCCAACACTGTGCTAGTAAAAGGAGCTGTGCTAGATAAACGAAATTTGGTAGGCGTGTTTATACATTTGAAAGATGACGTCGATTAAAATTTCGACCTACGCGCGTAAGTGTGGCGCTAGTAGTGACACTATGAACATGCAAATGAGGTTTGCTTTAAATAAGCGATGTAAGGTTCGTGATCGTTATTTACAGTTGAGATTTGACGTAGTGGGTTAATGTTAGTCAAGGATGCCTCTGAGAAGACGAAGAAGCCATTATCAACAGCTCACTGAGTTTGAACGAGGTCGTGTTGTAGGGCTACGAGAAGGTGGGTTTTCTTTCCGCGATATTGCTGAAAGACTTGGCAGGAATGTATCCACTGTGCATGATTATTGGCGGCAGTGGTCAAGGGAAGGTACTGCCTCAAGAAGACCAGGTTCTGAGCGGCCACGTGGTACTACTGAGAGGGAAGAACGTCGTATTCGGCGTATGGCTGTGGCTTATCGTACTGCGTCTGCAGCTGAAATTCGAGCTGCAGTTGGCACCACAGTGACACAACGAACTGTTTCAAATCGGTTACTTCAAGGACAACTCCGAGCCAGCCTCCGAGTGGTGTCAAGCTAGAGATCATTGGAGGACGTAGTGGATATCTGTTGTGTTTTCTGATAAAAGCCGGTTCTGTCTCGGTCACAGTGATAGCCGTTTGTTGGTTAGAAGGAGGCCAGGTGAACGCCTGCTAGTGACCTGTCTGCGGCCTAGACACACAGGGCCTACTCCTGGAGTTATGGTTTGGGGAGCAATTTCGTATGACAGCATGTGCACTCTCGTTGTTATCCCACGCACCCTGACTGCAAATTGTGTATGTCTAGTGATACAACCAGTTGTGCTGCCATTCATGAACAGCCTTCAAGAGGGAGTTTTCCAACAGGATAACGCTCGCCCTCATACCGCTGTTGTAAACCAACATGCTCTACAGAGTGTCGACATGTTGCCTTGGCCTGCTAAATCACCAGATCTTTCTGCAATCGAGCCCGTATGGGACATCATTGGAAGACAACTCCAGCGTCATCCACAACCAGCATTAACCGTCCCTGCATTGACCGCCCAAGTGCAACAGGCATGGAACTCTATCCCACAAACTGATATCCGACACCTGTACGACACAATACATGCACGTTTGCATGCTTGAATTTAAAATTCTGGTGGTTACACAGGTTACTAATGTACCAACATTTCACGTTTGAAATGGCTCTTCTCGCGAATTACTCTACCTGTATCTTGAAATTTTAATCAATTAAATATGTTACCTAGACAAATGTATTCTTAAAATTTCATTACTGTACAATAATTTTTTCTTGGTTTTGGGATTTTTTTTTCCATCAGTGTAAAATATATATTTGTAAAAATTGCCTCTACTATTATTTCGAAATTTTAATCGTTGGCAGATCCATTTGTAATTAATTATCTATTAATTAATTATTTAGTTTAAGGTATGTTTTTAAAAAAATTTGAAATTGATTCTTCAATATTACTCCTTGAAACTGTTTTATGAAGAAATATTGTTTGTATTGCCATCTAATTAAACACTGCTTTTTTCTAATTTGCATTATTATGACCCTTCTTTCATTTTTAATTATAGGGATTATATTATTATTGGAGAGAACAATAAATGTTGAAAAGTGTATAATTGGGGTGTTAATATATAATTGTTCTCATTTGGCTTTCTTCTGTTTTCTCAAGTTTATATATATACTGTAAGTATAGTTAGGCTCTCATTATTCATGTTGATTAATCATATGTTATTATTATTTCTATATGACTTCTCGAGATTTCGAAAATACCAACACCATGAAATACTTGTGCTAAATAAACAAAACTTGGTAGGTGTGTTTATGCATTTGAAACATGACATCGATTCAGATTCCGAACTTCATACATAAGTACAGCGCTGCGACATTTAGACGGCATTGCAAATCAGGTTTGCTTGAAATGCAACTTGTAAAGTTCGTGAACGCATCTTTGAAATTTGATGTATGGAGTTGATGTAGGCATAGAATGCCTTTAAGAAGTCGAAGAAGCCATTATTAACAATTCACCGAGTTTGAATGAAGTAGTGTAATAAGACAACAAGAAGGTGTATTTTCTTTCCACGATATTGTAGAAAGACTTGGCTGGAATGTATCCACACTATGCATGATTGTTGGGAGCAATGGTAAATGAATGGTACTACCTCAAGAAGACCGCGTTCCAGGCTGTAAAATTGCACTTCTGTCAGGGAAGACCGCCATATTGGACGTACGGTTGTGGCGCAACGTGTTGCCTCAGTGACAGAAATTCGAGCTGCAATTAGTACCACAGTGATGCAACGTACTCTTACAAACCAGTTACTTCGAGCTCTGAATCAGGCGCCATGTACCTTGCATTCCACAGACCCCGAGCCATTGCCATTTTTAGTGCTAGTAGTGTTGAGACAGAGCTCATTGGAGGAAAGATTGGAGATCTGTTGTGTTTTCAATTGAAAGCAGGTTCTGATTTGGTGTTAGTGATGGCTGTGTATTGGTCAGAAGGTGGTCAAGGGAACGGCTGCAACCAAACTATCAGTGGCCTAGATCTAGAGCCATCGCCTGGATAGCAATTTCCTATGACAGCAGGAGCATGATCGTGGTTATCTCAAACATACTAACTGCATATTTGTACATCAGTCTAGTAATTACACCTGCAGTGCTTCCATTCATGTACAGCATTCAAGGCGGAGATTTCCAACAGGATAATGTTAGCCCTCATACCAGTGTTGTAAAGTAACGTACTTTACCGAGTGGCGACATGATACCTTGACCTGTCAGGTTTGGCTTGGTTTGATTTTATTTTGCTTTGTGGCGCAAGAGCCATATCTGAAATACAGCGCCAATCAAATGGTAAAAAAAGAGTTAAAAACATTCACTAATAAACACAGATGGGCGAAGATATAATTGCTAAAGTATAAAGTAAAAATGATTTTAGAAACTTGAATTTTAAAATAATGAATCATGAATATTGGAGACAATTACGTAATGTGTATTTGAGATGGTTCGATGATGGCCCGATGGTTGGTTGGCAGTTGAAGTGTTTTGGCACAAAAGCCAAATTTGGCAATACTGCGTCAAGTATATGGTATTAAATAAAGCTTGAAATTGTAATGTAATTGAATTTTAAAGTTACAGTAATTGATATAAAAATATGGAAGCAAAACCTTGACCTGCGAGATCATCAGATCTGTTTTCAATTAAGCAATTATGGGATATCATTGGATGACAACTCCAGTATCATCCACAGCCATCACTGACCTTCCCAGTATTTCCACCACAAACTGACATCGGCACATGTATGACCCAATGCGTTCATGTTTACAGGCTTGCATTCAAAATTCTGGAGGCTACACCGACTGTTAATGTATCGGCTTTTTACATTGGAAATGGATTTTCTTGGACTGAAATTAACCTGTGATCCTGTAAATTTAATAAACATGTTAACAAACATATTAACATGTAGACAAATGAAAGGTCCAAATTTCATTATGCTACAAGAATTTTTTTCTTGGTGTTCGGATTTTCCCCCCCGCCAGGGTATAAAGAAAAATGAAATGAAAATTCCTTATTTTAATTTTTGAATAAAGAGAATATAATTGCTATTTATTATATATGTTTTTTAGAATATTTAATGAATGAAAAATAGTGGAACACATATACAGAAAGTGAGAGAGATAAAATTTGGCAACTTATTTGCTGGCAATAAAATAAGTGATTTGAAAATAATTGTTTTCCTTTGTCTACAAAAGAAATTTGAGAATATTGTTGTTGCATTATAAAATATTATCACTATTAACAAAACATGGTTTTAATTTTCAGAAGTTTTTATTACTTTTAATTGTATCAGTAAAGGAAATTTTAAGTTTGTTAAGAAAACATGGTTGCCGGGGAAACAGAAACATAATTTAAACTTTCGTAAAAGAATGCAAGGAAAATTTGAGATTTGTACAAATGTAGCTTTCTTTGGAAATAAAATGCAAATAAAGAAGACTTTGATTAATAAATAATTCTTCTATGAAATATAAAGCAAACAATAGCAGAAACTTTTTTGGAACAAAAGCAACGAGCTCTAGTATATTCTTCCATAAAAATCATGGAAGAACTCTTTTTTTCTGTTTGGAAGAAGTTTGTAAGAAATTATAATTTTCTTACACAAAATGAGGGTTTTTATTTTTACTTTATGAGTTTTTTAAAATG
>JAPMOQ010001578.1:1220023-1232698 GCA_026543055.1 Argiope trifasciata | reverse complement strand
TATGACAATGTATTTATAGAACAGAGGGTGATCTTAAAATGTGCGTTTTCGTAGATTGTTTTATGTTTTTTAACATATGGTTAGCGCAGCATAGCCAAACAGGGCTCTTGCGCCAAAAAAACAAAAAAAAAAAAAAAAAAAAAAAAAAAAAAACGAACAACCAACTAGCCTTATAGTACAAAGGATCTAAATATACGGAATATCTTCATATGAATTAATTTAAAAATGGCGTGACCAAAGCCTAAACCTTAAATAAATAAAAAATCGGAGATACTTTCCTATTAAAAATGCACGTCAATTACTAAAATCAAAATAATTTTTCCACAAAAGAAATAGTGATGACATTTTTGTTTTAGAAAAGATGATAAATGTATATTAAATTCATATATGTCTTTTTTTCAATGCTCTTTTATGAATATTTTTAAAAAAAATCTTGAATAGAATTTTGAAGCAGAAATTTAAATTAACCTTTTAAAACGTGACCATTTTATGAACCATATGCTTGCATATACCTTGTCGTTGGCACTGCATAATCAGAAGTGGCTTTTCAGAAGCGCCAGTAAACTCCATCAAACTCAAACTTAATGCAGTCTAATTAAAGAATATACAGCAATAAATACGGAAAAATAGATAAAACGCTAATTTTTATCTTATTTTCTAGACTATTTCACGTAATAAACGCAACCATATGGTGACAATAATTAAAAAAGCATAAATTGTATCTAATTTTAACCAATTTCTCCCTTGAGAATTCGATTTCGGAAGGTAGAAGAATCGTTTAATATTTGTTAGAACGATGCATAAAACGGGAGCTTTGTATTCTCAAAACAGTCATTTTATTCAGAGCTGAAATACACAAACAATGTAGCAATGCATTGATAAATAATTCTAAAACTAGTTCATATGAACAAAAGAAGGTCTGAGGACGAGAGTAGCTTTCTCTATTTATTTGTTCGGCGAAAATACGCAGAATATTTTTTTCTCTTCTTCAATGAAAAAAAAAAATGTATTATAATCCTTCTTCCACAGAGGGACTTATTTTTACAATTTTTTTTCCAAGTTTGCTTCCATATTTTTTTATTCATTTCCTTTCTAGAACAACCAAACGCAATTTTTTTTCATCTGTACTGAGCTTTGCTTTTTATAAGATTTTTTTAACCAATTTTTTTAAAAATCTTTATTCTGCACTGTTTGCATTTACCGTTTAAGGATTAGTATACATTCTTTTATTCTAAAGAGACTAAGATTTTTTTTTAAGTAATTACTTTTCAGAATTTTAGATTTCGTTCTGTATTATAATCTTCGGCAGAAAAATAAATGAATTGGCTAATTCAAAATTTATCTCACTTGCGAGCTTTTTTAAAGTCTTATGAATAAGTGGAATTGCATTTGTTCTAAAATCATTGCAGTTGTATTTTGTGTTGAAATAGTTGAGTTAATATTGAAATTCGACCAAATATTAACCTCAAAAATGATGCGGATGGATTATGAAATGATAACTAAAAAAATAAAGAGCATATTAAATCAAAAACATAATAAATTTTTATTGAAGATTAAATTTTGTGATATTGGATTTGATTGGATATTTTATGCTGAAGGAGTTTTAGTTTATTTAGTTTAGTTTAGTTATATTAACGTCCCGTTTAAAGCAACACGAGGGCTATTTTGGGATGGACCTCGTAATTTTGAACCACGGTCAGATGACGAGGACGACACCTGAACTGGCACCCCCCTCTCCACACCACACCACACCAGCGGGAGGACATTTGGCCTGACAGATTTAACGTGCAACAGACCCCCTCACACGTCGGTTCTTCGGTGGAATCGAGTCTCGAACCTGAAACCCTCTAGTCCCGAAGCCTAGACCTTACCACCAGGCCACCACGGTCCTACTTTTCTCAGGAGACCTCATTATTATGTTTTCGATAAGAAAAACTATGATTTAAATAAATAAATAAAATTAAATAGATTAAAAAACACAAAAGATTGAACACAGGAGATTATATTAAGAAAAGTTAATAGCAGAAATGATTACATTTTATACCAATTGGAGTGGTATCCCCAAAATTTAAAAATAAATTTTTAGATCTCTTTAGACAAATTTTTTTGCTCATTTTTTTCATGTGTATGCGAATATCATGTCCTTTCTGTTCTATTGATTTAATTCAGTCTGTAAATAATCAAAGTTTATTTTATCGTTAAATGTAAGCAACTCCTTTCATATTTCCTGTCACACCTATTATGACGTGTGTTTATGTCATAATAGGTCATTTATATTATCATTATAATATTTTAGAATCCATCGCCAAACAATACTTAAAATTTTAATAACTAAACGGTAACCGATTAGGTTTATTTTAATAAATAGGAATATAGTGATGCTTTTTTAAATTTGCAGTTCAACAAAAACTATGGATTTGAAAGCACATGAGAAAGAAATTTATGCTCCTTGAAGCCAAAAGACCGATGTGAAGATCTCACATGTACAATAAAAATTTTGATTTTTAATTTTACTTAATTTATATTTAAGATTATTATGTGAAAAGCTTGTTTTAAAAAATGATTGAATTAATCATATCTGGGACAAAATTGTTATTCTTTTAAAGCGTTTGATGTAGATTTTTCTAAATAAGGAAATTCAGCTATTGTGAAGGTAACGAACTTTTCATAAAAATAATGGATATCAGAACAATATCTCAAAACAGTGTTTCACTAATAAAAAAAATTATAAATAACCTCGAATTCTCAGTTTTTAACTAACACTCGTGTAAAAGAAAATTTATATTAGAATTAATCCTTTAAATCACCATTAAATTCTGAAACAATAACCCCTAGTTTTCCAAAAAGTGATTCGATACATAAATATTTGCCAAATAAGAGGGCATGTTTATTGCATCGAAAAATTAACATATATGAATTTTTAATTTTTACATTTCCTGGAAAATTAATATACATATTTTTTTTCGTTAACGTATTTTTACCATTCAAAATTTAAGAAAGTAATGAAATAAAATTACAAAATGATGCATTGTCTTGAATGGTGTCTGAGAGGAGACATCGGAGTACTAAGGGTTGTAATATAGTACTATTGTCGTTATAATATTGTACTATTATCGTTATAATATTGTACTACTTAATACCAAACTACTTACATTTCATAAGCCGAATCTGCTCAGAAAAAAATTGAGAAAATGATGAAAAAAAATTGAAAATATATAGTTCGACTATTTAAATAAAAGCTGTATTAAATATGTAAACAGAAAATCCAAATTAAAACGTTCATATATTTCCGTCAAAAATGTTTTAAGGAAATAGTTTCCCAAAAATGATGTCGGGCCCATACACTTAAATCTTGATGCATGTTGTAAACATAAAATGCATAAAATAGCCGTCTCCTGCTCCTCCAAAAGTAAGCCTCTATTCGTCATTTTTGTCGAAAAATGTTTCCTCTGAAAGATTTGATAGGCATTATGAAGATAGCTCCGTCGAAAGAGGCGGCCATTACGGCAATCCTTGAAATAGGCGAAGTTTCCCCCTTTTTATTTATTTATTTTTTTTACGTCATTGATGTTATATTTTACGACAGCATAAATGCTTTCCTTTGGATGTTGTTTTGAGCGCAATGTATACGCGTGTGAACACTTTCAGCACGATGAGAACCGGAAGATGAAAAATGTTACGACTTTCGGAGAGTTTTATGTATTAAACTGTGTCCGAAGTTATGGATAGATCTGGTAAGGAATTTCGACGCGATGCAGTAGTTGAAGGAATTCTGGAGGTAGAAGAGCTTACTATGCTGTAGCTTTGAGATGTGTTCATAAAATGCGCATTTTATCTGCTTTATTTTTAAATATGTTTATTTGTTGTAGAGGCCATAATTACATGGAAAATAATTAAAAAATCCTATTATATTTAAAATTTTATCAATTATCTAATATTATTTGTATTTATGTGAATAATAAATGTATTCTTTAGTTATATTTTAAAAGGCAGATTATGAAAACAATTCTACGGATACAAATAATAATGATAAATTAACTATATTGTGACGGAAATAATATCGATATATAAATATAATCTATACAATAACTTTCTAATCTAGCAATAACTTACAAAATTACTTTCATATGTTTGCAATCATATAAAAATATTAAGTCAACGCTGAATAAGAAAAGATTCCAAGTTTTCAAATACTTTTCTATATTTTAAAGAAAAATTCTTTATTCAAACTATATGATATTTCTCTTTTCCTTGTTTTAGTTGGGGCCAAGGAAAACAAAGACCTTTCGCATTTAATATGCTAACTGAGACCTGAAAGTTTTCTCCAAGAAATAAACTTTAAAACATACTTTTTCTTATCTTTGAAATATGCGCATACTTGTTTCATATTTGAGACTATATTATGATTAAAATATTCGTTTTAATATGTACATTAAATTTATAGATACAAATACATATTTTTAAATACATGCACTTGTCAAAAATCCGTGCACCTTCAAGTAATTTTTATTAGCAAGATACTTGCAATTTTCAACAAGTAAAGTTGTTTATGGTTTAATGTTAAGTTGGCAGAAATAAATAAATGTCGCTTCGTTTTTATTGCATCAAACTATAAACTAGTTTGTTTTGAATATTAGTTTAGTTAAATAAATTGGCTAGCAGTTTCGTTATACGTGATAAGCAATACATGGGGATTGCTTTTCTTTCAAATATATTATCGATTCAAAGATGGAAATTGAGTTCCTTCTTGAAACAATGTTTATTCAAAACATATTTTATACATTTTGTCAGTTAGTATATATTTTTATATATATTCAATGCATAAGTAATGATTTTTTTAAAATTTGTATTTTTCAGATAGTTAAGAAGACTTGCGAAAGGAAATTATAATTAAATCTAATGAAATATCTTTTATAATCCGAATTAATAAGCCGTATTTTACAGAAAATAAAATAAATGATAAAATTTAAGTAGGGATTTGCAGATTCGCGATCTACATTCATGGAAGAATTTTTTCATTTTTATAAAATCTTCATGAAATTACAAATGCAATCTTTTGCTGGGCATAGGGAAAGGACAAATATTTAGCGAACGGAATGCGTTTAAGTTACGTTACGGAATACGTTACGAATAATCTGTAAATTCTGTTCGCATGTAGCGAAACATACAGTCAAAATGTGTTAAAATAACAGCATTAACCAACACAAGTAAAGCAACAACAATTCAAGTATAAAGGCACAGTTTTAATTAAAAATTCTTTAAAAAACAGAAATTACTTAATTAGTTGAGTGGTTAGATTTATATAGTAGTCTTTAGATAAAGCGAGATCTCATTGTGATTTTGCAGAAGAACCTTCAAGCTTTGATACCCTAATACACATAGAACCTTTATTTGTGCAGATTTATCACTTTACTTTTTTAGATTTTCAGATTTGTCTAAAAGTTCAAAGATAGTTGAATCATCCTTTCAGCCTCACTAAAGAATCTGTATATATTTATTTTCCTACCTTAAGGATAAGATGGTGGGAATGTAAATTTTGATATTACAGGTTCGTAATGTTAGTTATTTTGTATTTTGTTTTCCTCTGTTATTTGGTGATTAATTCATTATAATTAATTTGCATGTGAAGTTTTATTCTGCAATGCGTGCAAAAGTGTCGATTTTATATTTATGCATTTAATGGGTAAGTATTCAACGAAAGTGAACAATTCTTTCTTGAATAATATTAAACCTAAATAAAATCACACAATTTTCAGTACGGAAAAAATCAGTTATGAACACTTATGTTTTTGCTTCATTTTACTAGCTAGCGTTCCCGAAGGTAAATTTAAACTTAATCAAAAAAAATCTGATAGCTGGGTTTCTCCACAATTTATTAACATTCTTCATATTAATACTATACAATTTGATCACAAATGCTCGAAATATAAAGAAGTTTATAAAAATCATTAAGAAAATGACTAATAAAAGTGTTAAATTTTCATTAATAAAATACATGAAATTAAACAAACAAACAAACAAACAAAAAAAAACAGCAGTTGGCAAGATTAAAATTGTTAATCGTTTGCTGCAAACATTTTCTTTTAAAATTTTGTTGGCTTTCTGTCTTACGTATTCTTTAATAAAAAAACAAACATTACTTTTGTTCGTGAAAATTTAACTTCCTTAGTCTTCGTTTGAATTTGAGAAATGCACTTTATACTGTCCTTAAAGATTTGTCGGATGTGTCAGCTATTACAATTGATAAAAATAACCTATTTATTAAAATAAAAAAAGAAATTTTTAAAGTAGTGGTAAAACAATCTGATTTATATCTAGTTATAGAACACCCATAAATTTTCATGGTTCGAAATTGTCTGTATTA
This sequence comes from Argiope trifasciata, assembly GCA_026543055.1. NCBI lineage: Eukaryota > Metazoa > Arthropoda > Arachnida > Araneae > Araneidae > Argiope > Argiope trifasciata. The sequence continues at coordinate 1,226,334 of JAPMOQ010001578.1, read as the reverse complement.
ATGTTTTAACAATAAAAGTTGAAGAAAATATTATGCAGATACGAAATTGGCACTTTTGAAAAAGTAATATTTTTAATTTTTAATTAAAAATATTATTTTTCAAAATTATTTTTATAAAAGTATTTTCATGGGAAGAATTTTCTTCGGGGAAAAAAAAAGTGAATAAATTTGAGAAAAAAATGATACCTGGGAAGAACTAAAGTCAGTCATGATTTTACTTGCTAGTGAATGCTTTACGTTTCTCTAAGTAACTGAACTGCCAATTTAATGATATTAAATTTTTTGCATGAAGTATAGGGGGAATTTAAGAAAAAAAATGATAAAACAGTTCACCGTTGTCTAGCAAACCAGCACTTTTATATTAAAATTATTTCTTTATTGAATGAGTAGAGAAATTTATTACAATTGAAGAAAAGTTTCCAGAAAAATAAAATTGATATCCTTTTTAAAAAATTCAATTTTAAGTCATGAAAAAAAAGTTTTCTGATGTAAATTTTCTTTGTGAGGATAATTCAGAAGAAAAGCAAAGGATTGGATAATTTCTAATTAATTGACTATTTACTTAATTTTTATTCACTTTAAAGGCCTCAGTATTCTTTTATTAATCTTAAAATTGTGCTTGTAAAATTAAATGGAATTCGACCTAACTGTTTTTGAAGTATCTCGAACCTGCAAAGATATCTATTTTACAAAAACACAGTAATTTTTTTAATACTTTAATTAAACAAATTTTAACCTATTTGAAACCGTAAGTTATGTAAAAAAGAAAGGAATATTGTATCTGAAAAAGACGTACTTGAAGTTTTGAAGACAAAACATATTTGTTATTAATTTTTGATTTCTGGTGACTATTATGTGATGATACAGCTAGATATTTTTTCTGTTTACTTTAATCCAATCTTTTGTGGAAAAATAAATAATTATTACTATTACATATGTAGAGGATGATTATCTATTAAAAAAAAATTGAAATACATCCATTAATTCACATGTCAGCATGAAGAATTATGAAGAAATGAAAATATTATTCAACTGGTCAGTTTTCGAGACTAATGATTTCCCCACCAATACTTAGCTAATTTAAGGAACTATAAAAGTCCTTAGAAATACTTGGAGGAAAGTTCTCCGTGTTATCAAACGATCCCTTAAACCCACAGGAAAAAATTGTGAAAGAAAATCGAAATTATAGAATTAGATATAGAATATAAAACTCATTTTATCGATTGTAAATATAGGTTCAACTATTCCCTGACGGTTGATAGTATATGATCTACAGATGGAAATCAATGTCCAAAAATGATTGCATTTAGCATTAATATTAGCTCACGGAATGGACAGCCACAAGGATATTGCTCATGGTGGCTGTCTTACTTTTTTCAGAAATCCCCATCTGGGCCAGGCAAGATATCTGCCTTCTTGAAGGAGGGTCCCCGAGCATGAATGGTATGCGGAAAGTCGCCCTGGTGCTATTTTAGTTGGAATAGCCAACAAGCACGATCTGACAACTCTCGCTAGACTTCAAAGTGGGCACACTCGTGTACAAAGCCATGTGACGGGCCACAAAGTTTATCTCCTGTGACCAAAATGCAATGCGACTGAAGCTACTCCTGCCCACATTTTGGCCTGCATCGGTTTCGATAAAGGCCAGCTGTTCTCGAGTCCTGAAGTAGTGTTACATTGTTTGAAGGCGTTCGTGCTCTTGGACCTGGCTTGAAGTGACTGTCGACCAGGTGGGATAAGTCACAACATATTAGCTCAAAAATAAAAAATAAACTCAACACCTCAAAATTTACCTTCTTTATAATATATTTATTCTCTCACAATGTTGCATTTCATTAATTTGAATTAAATTTTTAAATTCAATTGATACTTAATCTTTAACTATGTTTTTGATGCTGCAATGAAATTTGCGCTCATCCATCAGATTATTCAATTATTCACATTTACCAATAACTAAAGTCCAAAATAAAATGTTTACTTCCACTTTTTATTTAGTATAATATTGTTACAAAATTTTCCTACTGGGTACATTTGAAGGCAATCAAATTAGCAATGTCTTACGGAAATAAAGCTCTTTATTTTGAACTAAGTCTAAAATTGAAAAAAAAAGCACAAGCAGTAGCACTTGCATAAGTCAACAAGAAATATCACTCCTTCAATCACAATCTCATCAGCTTGCTTGCTGCCAGAAACTTCTGCCTTTGGTTTTGAGTGCTGGCTTTTTATAGTCTCTCCACAAGCAAGAGAAGCAATCTTTGGAAAGTTTTCGAAGTTTCTAGGAAGAACTGGTCTCAGTTGATAAAATATATAGACCATCTGGATTTATTAATAAAATTCTTTTTGTTGTAATGGTCGCCAACTTTTGTCGCCAAGATCACCAATTTTTGAATAGAGAACGCCATTTTTTGTAGCCAAGATTGGCAGGAAAGGGATAATAATGTGTTGTGAAAGTTTTATAAACCAGGTAAAATCCCAATGTCGAGTGATCGCTTTTAATCTTGCGGTCATGTTATCTGGCCATGTTATGAACCGTAAGATCGCGAGTTCGAACCTAGCTATCCTAATTGTAACAAATGCATACTTTATTCATAAAATAATACTTTATAATACTAGATATCTTTTAAATTTGTAATATACTGGGTAATGTCTTCGTAATTCCAGTTTCTTAGCTTTATCAAATAATAAGTGATAATCTTTTTCAAAAAAGATACATTCCACATCAGTTCGTTTAACGAGTTAAAAAGTCAATAATCCGGATGTATAATATAGCCGCTAAAATCTTCTAGTAAGAACATCCCCATCAATAAAACCGTTTCCCTCAAGTGCCATAAATCCCTACAGGTGCGATAAGGGAAGTAACAAGTTCTTCGACTCGGAAGCAGGCAACCCCAAGGAGCCACTGCCTTGCATAATCAGTGAATACGCAGTAATTAAACGGACGATACCTGCAACATCTGCCCTCCGCGCGTCTGAATATTTAATCACCCGAAGAAGGGAGCAGTTTTGAGTCCGCATAATTTTCGTTCGCGTGTCGGGACGCGTTAGGGGCTCTTTGTCGGAATGAATGTCCCCCGCTTTGCTCGCGATTGTGAGTGGAAGGGGTGGAGGAAGGATCGCGTGCGGTGCTCGCGCGGCGAGAGAGAGAGAGTCAGAAAATGTCTTTCTTGCGGATTTAGTACATGGTAATGACTTTCGATATTCGCGGGGAAGTGTAAAGTTCTCATTTATATGCGTAAACAATGCAACCATGCGGGAGATGCAACCAGAAAGATGCTTTGTTCACCAGAAGGCGATGTTCTTCGCCGAGGCTTCGGGAAGGTAATGCCACATGGTTGGCTTTTGCTAATCTTGTTACAGAAAGACTAATTTTACTTGCTTTAACAAGTATCGAGTCAAAGATGAGTAGATGTTTTAACGAGATTCGAATCGTGTTAGATGAAAACTGGATTTGGTAAGGTAAAAAATCGAAATATTTTTGAAAATCCATTTACTAGTTTTTCTTTAAATTTTACAACAATTTAACAGCGAATTAAACGGTTGAAAATGTTGAAAATATGAAATATAAGTGTTATTATTTACTTACATCACTAGTAGTACACAAATATTACACAATATTGATCAATATGCTTAATATTGTTTAATATTGTTTATTATCATATAATATCACACAGTATTGTGCAATAGAGTGCAACACACTGTACTATCTGCTTATTTATGTAGCAGATTATGTAGCATTGAAACTTGCAAATAAATTTATAATTTAATAGTTTATCCGGTTTTTTAATAATTTCTATTTATTTGAACATGCATTTATATATTTTTAACTGCCCTCATCCTGGTCTGAGTAATGCTTTTTTCCAGTATTTGAGTTTTAGCTCAGGCTTGGCTGTTCTTTATTTTGTGTTCTATTTATGAGATGTGTAAAAGAGCCCCCATCCCTGTTATATAAGTTTGTGAAAGCGAGTGTGTGAATGTTATCTTCATATGTGGAAGAAGTCAGACTTGAATGTTCCTTGTGTTCTCATAATCCTTTACCCTCAGAAGCTTGCTGCACAAACTCGGCTTAAAACAACAGCATCTTTTTTATCCAAAGGTTTACTGCCTTCCTTCTTTGTTACATGCGTTTCAACTGTTGAGGCTTGGAAGATTGGTGAGGATATTGCTAGCTGACGTACCGTCCTTGCCTTCTGATAGCTGTTCAAAAGTAAGAGATCAGTCTCAAAGTAGCCCTAAAGTCTCTTTAAAATGGGACGTTAATATAACTAACTAGTTATAAGTTGAACTTTAATAAAATAAGGAAAAAAATGCATATCAATCATAGATCTTTGTTCAGAAGGAAACAATGTATTTTATTGATACATTGTGTAAGAAAGCAAAAGATTCTACTGAAATTTTACATATCTTTTTAAAATCTTAGAAACGGATGTCAATTTGTTAAAAAGAAAAATATATACATAGAAAACTGAAATTATTAAAACAATCTATTTTTTTGGCTAAATTTCAATACAATCTATTTTTTAAATTAAATTTTGTCCTTATTATCCATTTAAAATATTTTCTGAAGAAAATATAAGAGCAATTTTGTTATTATCCCGAAAAAAGGCAATATACATATATATTGAAGGAAAGAAAAGCTAAACGTTTAAAGTCATATAAAATATCTGAATATCTTAATTATTCGTTTCAACATTTTATATTTTAAAATAATTTTTGGAAGTTTTCATTTAATTTCATTCATATTTCTAAAGATATGATGTTTTAATTCAATTTTTACTCATCTTCAGATCCGCTAGAGTCTTGAAACCTAATATGTTCTTTCATGTACGTAAATATAACATAAAAATACATATGTTCGTACCAAATGTGGAGAAGAAAAAACACTTATTGGTTTGTATTACAAAAATTCAAAGAAAGTCATTAATTTCATTATGATAATTACCGAATAATTCTGATGCCCGAATAGGGTTTGACTATTTTTTAAACAAATTAGTCACATTCAAATATCGGTTTTTATAATAAGAAAACCGGTTTCAAGGAACGCGTTTTATCGGTTGAGACCGATTCGTCTTGCAGCTTAGGGCTTAAGATGGCGAGATGCAAATTTACCACAGCTAAAGGTATATTTAAACTGTTAAATGAGCTAAAAAATTTCAACAATGAAATAAATTTGAAATTATTATAGGCTTTAGAAGAACGAATTCAAAAAAGAAGACAAATAGAATTAGTAACTATTTTGCTGTATTTGCTAAATCAACGAAACATTTCTAGTTCAGGGAAGAAATCTAGTGCACTTCCTTTAGGCTAAAAAACCGAAATTATTAAGTTATCTGAAAAGATATTGCCTAGAATATCTCCAAATTCTTATGTGGAAACCAACTCTGATGAAGAGCAAATCGAAGAAACTACTCATCAGAGTAATGCCTTTTTTAAAGAAGCCATGCAAAAATAAAATGACAAATTTCTCGAAGCTCATGAAGAAAAACTTCCACATCCAAAGATGCTGAATTTTCATTATTTGAGGCAACGAATAAAAGACAAAAAAAAAACCCTGTTTTGTTTTTTGATGGCATGAAAACTATATAGCCAAGGTCAGTAATTAGTGAACGAGTATTGTCTATTTTAGGAATCTGATAACCGATTTTTCAAAAAAGTCGGTTTTTGTATAAAACCTTGCCCTAATTTTCAGTATATTGTGTAGCCGTGGCCTAAAAATGTAAAATGTCAACTTCGGCCTCAAATGGTTCTCTAGTCAAAACCCAATTCTACTGAAGATCCTCCGTGTGATCAGATCACACGGTCCCCTCACATTGAATCCAATGGTGTTAAATGTTCTAAAACTGGTATAGGGCAGTAGTTTTAAAAAAAAGTTCTATAATCCAGATGCCATTCTATTCCTCCTGGGGGGGGGGATGTTTTATAAATCCATAGGATTATTATGGTATTTTTCTGGATTTCATCGGGTGGAAGCATAGTACGCTGCATTTACGTTTATTCGTTTTCTACGGGATTTCGAAATCCTCCCCAACCAAAACAACATGACGTTCTCATACGATAAAAACGATAAAATACGAATCTGTTGCCTACACATTTTTACGCAGCTCTAAAAACCTCTGACTAAAACTAAATTTTATAAAAATGTTGGAATTATTTTCTTTTGAAATTCAGAGCAAACAATGAAAATTCTGATTGACGAATAATTCTACAGAATGATTAATATAAAGAGAGAATAAGCAATGGAATTAATCTGGAGAAGAAAAGAACTAACTTTCCACGACATACTTTTTCTGAGAGAAATATACGCGAGTCTTTTT
>JAPMOQ010001578.1:1196692-1212459 GCA_026543055.1 Argiope trifasciata | reverse complement strand
CACACACACACACACACACACACACACACACACACACACACACACACTATACTGTTTGCTTTAATTATTGATGTCATGTTTAGAGGTGATAATTGTATTAATGAATTCAAATGATAAACACAATTATTTTACTAAGCATTATATAGGAAAACTTATATTTCATTTAATTTTCATTTTTATCCAGTTTTTTTCTCGTGCTCATGTAAAGCTTCTTATTGTTATTTTAATTAAAAATCTTTTGCATGAGTTATGTGTCATCGTTTTATAGTTTTATATAGATTGCAGTGTTCTCTTTTTATAACTGTAATTTTTTATCCTGTAAAATACTTTTCACTATCATTATCAATATTCTGATTAAAATGCTTTAGAAAAAATTCTATTAAGCTTTTTCATTCTTTGTTTTGTATCATTTTTTTTCTTCTCGAATTGCTGATATTCTGTTTGAGTTTTTAAAAAACTCATAGTTCTTCATATGACGATATTAGTTTATCGATTTCATCACGATACTTTTTTTAAAGCAATTAAGTAAGCATTAGTTTTCCACAGTTTTCCGTTTTCCCTGTTTTTAACTTTTTTTTTATCAATATTAGTTAAATTCTATAATTTCTACATTATTTTATTTTTTAATCAGTTTAATTTATATATGCTACTAAAAGACGATTCGTCTAAAATTTTTTAAGAAAAAAAATCTATTAAATTTTTTTATTGCCTTGTTTCATATCATATTTTTCTTTCCGAATTGCTCATATTCTATTTGAATTTTTCCGATAGTTCTTTGTATGACGTTATTAGTTTTCCGATTTCATTGCAATTAGTTTTTAGGTAGTTAAGCCAGCATTATTTTCCCTCGGCTTTTGTTTTTGTCCTGTTTTTAACTTTGAAGACTATTTCTTATTACTATTAATTATATTCTACAATTTCTATATTATTTATTTTTTATCACCTCAATTAATATTTGCTGACAACTAAGACCTTTTCAATTTAATAAATTTAACTGTACATTAGAATAGTAGTGAAACAAACTATATTTCTGAAATGTTTCAGATTTAGTATAAAATAGTACATATGTAACATACATAATACATACATAAAATATATAGTACATCGTACATAGTACATACATATAAGTACATAGTACATACATAAAATAGTACAGATTAATTTAGTATAAAATAGTACATATGTATTAGATAGTGCATGTGCATTTCTTACCATGAAGTCAAAGCATTCTTTGTAATCAAATCTTTTTAATATGATGTTATATCTCTTTAGAAAGGTTAGGAATTATCGTTAACAGTTCATGTTCAGTTAATACTTAAGTGAGATATCAATTAAAAAAATATACAATTCTTTTTCTTAAAAAAAGTATTTTATGAAATAAAAAATTGAAATTAAGTAATATCAAAAGATTTACTTAAACTCCAATCCTTATTCTTAATAACTATTATTTCACTCTACACATATTATGATTTTACCACAAAATGATGCTAAATCTTTTATACTCTTGCAAGCAATTCACTGATGAGTTAAATATACCTTAATTATTCACGTACTAATATCTTATAGGGAAATTATAGCTCCATTACAAGACTTACTACCATTCTACCATTAAGACTTAGATTCCATTACAAGTTAATACATATGTGAGATATCAATTTAAAAAATATACAGTTCTTTTTTTAGAAAAATAAAACCCATTTTTTATGATATAAAAATCGAAATTAAGTAATATCAAAAGATTTACTTAGAGACTCCAATCTTTATTCTTAAAAATTATTATTTCATCCTACACATATTATAATTTTACCACAAAATAATGCTAAATCTTTTAAATACTCTTGCAAGTAATGCAATGGTAAGCTTGCTATATCTTCATAATTCATATACTAATATCTTAGTGGGAAATCATAGCTTCATTACAAGACGCGAATCCATGTTTATCTCAAATCATACAAGTGGGTCGTGTCACAAATAGATTCCACCTCCATTTTCTTTCCTCGCTGGTTGCAACAATTCACCTTTAATGTCCTCCTCTATCACCGGTATTAATGGAGATCGCTCGAGCGGTTTGCTTCCGTGCTGGTTACATAATGCGAAAAGTTGGGAGTAGTTTCTCACTTCCTGAGCATGAAGAAAATCTTGCGTAGATCGCCAAATAATTGCCGGGTGTTTGAAGAGACAGTTTATACGTATAAAAGAATTCAGAAATTTCAGAGATAGCAGGAGGTTATTCTGTTTTTAGCATTCCGTGTGTGATAGAAAGTGTAGAATTACAATCATTATAAGATTTGAATCAGTTGATTTATGCAAGAGTTTCAGTTAATTTAATTTCGATGTAATTTACTATAATTTAGAGCATAAGTTTTTTTTTTGTTATATTATAGTTTCCTCTTTACTCCATGGCTTTTAATTTCTCATTCGGAACTCTGTAAATTTAAATTTAGCAATAAATATTTTTTCATGTATTATTTCATTTCAAAATTTAATTAAAAAAATATGATTAAATGTTAGCAGATTAACAAATACTTTTATTTATTTAAAGTTTAATGAAAGTGTCTAGAGTAATTTTAAAATACAAAATATTATGAAATATATTCTCTTAAGTTCAGCATTTAATGTAAATTATACTTCTAAGCTGCTAGAATAACTCATTACACACAGAATAAAACATGATTTGTGAGCCAATTCATTTCTAAAATTATATAAGTTAATATTACTTTCTCACGCCATGCCTTTTTTTGTCCGTCGCCCTGTATTGAAAATGATTCGTTGTAGAGATTAATAGTTGAAATATACCAAATGGAACATTTTAAAATGCGTAATTGAAGTGTTTAAAACTGTATACATAAAAATAAGCCACATTTTAAGTTTCTAAAGAAATTGTTGAGCGCAATATTCAAATGACCAATATTGATTTATATAAATTCAGCCACTGCTAATTGATGCTGTCGCATGATTCCAATTATCACTTTTTGTGAGCAGATATGCAGTACATTAGTATATAGTACAATTGAATACGCAATTGTGAGCGGTTGTAATCTCCTACGAGGATTTATTATGGGCCTCTTGTTTTTAAAACAGTATGCAGTATTCAACACTCTGGATGAATTTCATTCTAAATTTATGGTATATCTTTATTTTCTCTGTATGTCACATTAAATTTTCAGTTTATAGTTATCGTGGTATAAGTTGCATTCAGACAGCCATACAAAGAGACTTCTATTGAATGGTTTCGTTCTAAGTTTGATAGATATCCATAAATTCGGTTTGTGTAACGTTCTCCTGTTCCATTCTCAAGATGTGGTATTTCCAGACTGCTGCTCACGATCTGTTAATGCCCTCCATTGTTAATAGGAGAATGTGGAATTTCTTTATCACCGACTGTTTTGCCTATGGTCATTAGACCACACGTAAAGTTTATTGGGGGATGAAACCTATCACATCTTCAAAGGAAAGGAGTGTCCATCATCTGGGTGACATATTGTCTCTTTGTGAAGGAATATCATTGAAAGGTATTCCAGAGTGGTCAATTGCTAGAGCACGTCATTGATAGTCAGTCCCATGCGACGAAAGACTGGTTGCACAATAGAGTGAAATTTTTGTTTAAAATGCAAAAACCAAATTTCATTCATCTAGTTCAAAGCGTTTTTGAATAATAATTTAGACAGATATAATACGGAAAGTAAATTTATCTGTCTCGGGAAAATTATCGCTGAGATCATTATTGACGAATTTTTTGACGATTACAATATTATCTCTATACTTCGTTTATAAATAAGAATTTTAGAAAAAGTGGAAAAGCAAAAAACAATTTACCTCCTACTTTGTATCTTAATAGATTTATTATGGTATCTTTATATCATAAGTATTCCGGTCAACTGCATTAAAAAAATTCATAGGAATTGAATTTTTTTATTATGACTTTCTGTAGTGAGTGCATTATTCTTTTGTTTTTTTAAGGTAAAAATGAAAAATGGTTTTTTTAAAGCTGAAAATGTTTCAGATTTCAGTTTCAGGAAAAGTTTCAAACATTTTTAATGTCATTACGTATGTCAAATAACCTTATTTTGCTTGGATAGTATTTCATTAAAAAATAAACAACAATTCTTGTTTTCTTTTCAGTTTGATAAACGCAATTGAATACATCAGAGGTCTTTTCCTTACCATAAAGTGTCATTATTCCGTAAAAGCTACCTGTTTGTTCATTCCGAATTTTCCCACGGAAGAAAACGATGCCGCAGGGTCATAAAGATGACGGCAGGAAAATGAGATACGGGGAAGGGAGCAGATGCGAAGTGATATGATGAGAATATATATTTTGATGAAGACTGCGCATTCCAGGGCCCCCCTATTACTCTAATCATTCTGACGATGTGCCTGTCAAAATGGCGTGGGTTAGTGTTCCGTGGTTAAGTGCGATAGTGCCGTAATTGCGATCTGACACTGCCCAGATGGCCATCATTTGTGGGAAGTGGATGAAAGGTTACCTCCGGGGATGGGGGCCTCCAATCAATTACAGAGAAGGATAACTTCGGGGATGGATGAGGGGTTATATGGTATACGAAGGCCCCTAAAATGGAGTCAGACATAATAAAGCTTTCAAAAGTAAAAGGCTACAGAATAATGGATTGAATCATTTGAGTGTTCTTTGTTTTAGTACTATGAGTCGATATTTTCCAATATGAAGGTGCCATTATTCCGCTAAAGTTACCTATTTGTTCATTCCGAATTTTCCAGTTTTGCACATTTTAATTGAGTGACCTAAATTTTATACTCATCGTATGCGGTATTTTAATTATTTAACATTGGAGATGGAATTGAGATGGAACATTGGAATTAGTGGGGGAAAACCATCTCAAGAATATCTTTGAATTTTTAAGAGTCATCAATTTTGTATGAATACCATTGGGTTTTTAAAAATTTTCTAGGAATCTTTTCTGTAATTGGAGTTATAATTTTAAGAACTTTGCCCTTTAAATTTATTGTACTTTGATTTTATAAAAACAAAACATTACTTGTATTTTGACCTTGAAAAATATTTTATTTATAGACCATTTAACAATAAACACACACCACTTGTTTGGCGCAGCATGACCAGCTTTTGCCCTTGCGCCATAAAATTCCAAAAATCCATCCATTTTCCCCATGATGAAAACGATGCAACAGAGTCATAAAGGTGACGGCAGGAAAATTGTAAATTAAAGAAGTTCAACAATTATTTGAAGTATAGGAGATAAAGACATTGGTGTATCATTTTCCATCTGTTGTGGTCGCAGGTTAATTCATCATTTTTTTTTTCTTTTTCAGAGCAGAATACATTCTTTATATTGCAAAAAAGTTTTAGGCCCGAAATATATTCTTGATATTATAAAAATATTTATTTCTTCTTAGCACACATGGAAAAAGATGTCACTGAAAATTTATAAATTTCTTTGAGATGTTGGATACACCAAGGAGATTTGAAATCAATCACATCATAAGCCTGGGTTGGAATTGAACCTTAAGTACGGCACTGTAGACGTACATAATAGGAACAAAATAGAGCAAAAAGTTGAAGAGTAATCCAACTCACTGTATTTGAACATAAAAAAGTGAATTAAATTGACATCAAAAGAAATAGTCGAATTTCTGATCACAAGCAAATATGAGGCCTTCACATCTTCGGGTTATAGAAGTTAGGATATTTTATTAGGTCAAGGGATTGTCTAAAATGTATTATTAAGGTCCTCTGACCTGAAAAATGAGTCATAGGAAAATGGTTTGATGCAATTACATACAAGGAAGGAATCAAAGTATAAGTATGGTGACGCTCAAGGTCAATTGACTGTAGTGACAAAACTAATTCACTTATATGATTTGTGAATTCTATTCATCCCACCATTATTTTGTCTACGCACGATATGAAGTTTCAGAGGGAATACACTCGACATTTCCAGACTTCTGCGCACCCACAATACTCACGAGTAAGACATTTCCTATCACTTATTGTTATATGATATTCCAAGTGAATTCGGGACTTCTTGCCTCTAGATTTAATATTACGACTTATAAATCCTTACTATTTGTCTGTCCTTTTATCGTACTTTAAGATTTCCTTCGTATCAGAAAAGTAAAGGGAAGAACACAATTTTAAGGTCAATAGTATAAAATCGCCTATAACTCTTTAAAAGTACTTGCAGAGTGGTACTATAATGGCCCTTATCTTATCTTAGTAAGGGTATAACACAAGAATGTTTCCTCCGAATTTCTTCAAATTATCTTCTGTAATGTTTTAATCAACAATTAAAATTTTATAGTTGTCAAAGTCATAATTGCTTTATGATAACAGACACTATTTATTAAAAATAAAGTTTCGAATTCTATGTTTGTATTCTTTATGAAAAAATATTTACTATTACCATATAACTATTGTGGTAAATTAATTCCACGAGAGGGCGCTCAGCCCTTCCGGTGTTAATCAGCAGTCAAAGGGGAGAGGGCAGAGAAAGATCCCGACACCAAAGAATTAGGACCGTTCCGCTACCGTAGACCGAGAAGGATTGCGACCAGAAACCGTCGAGACATGATCCTCTTCAAAGGGCCGAAACTGGAATTCTTGTGTTGAAGAATTCATCGGCAGATGCTTAAGGTGCCACGCGTAGGTGGAAAGAGCAACTGCTGTCATCTACTGTTCATCTCCATGTCATTGAAATTAATTCTTCATCAGTGAAACTTCATTGTAAAAATCATCCTTTATTTAACCATTCAATAAACCAATACTCTAAACCAGTGGACTGATGCATTAAAACCCATCACACCCACACTATGTATACTATTAAAAAATTAGTGCATTAGGGCTTTGAATTTCCATACTCTATTTCTCGTACAAAATTCCAAAATTATGCGATGATTTTGAATGTGTTATTGTGCTCTTCAAGTCAATCACTACACTTGACTGTAAGCATAGTTATTTATCGCTATCGTATCTGACATTTGTTTAACCCGATATGCAAATATAAGAATTAAGGCATGGTATAAGTAAGCATAATTATGTTTATAAGGCTGTCCGGTGCGGTGGGGGTATCAGGTCTTGTAATGGCCGTCTCTGTATCTCCTTCATATTGTAACAGTTCATCATGTGTTTCATTTTGTTTCATCTTCATCAATTATGGTTTATTTAAATTTTTTTCCTTTTGTCGGATCCAATCTTGGGAGACTTTTATTTGCAGCCAATTCTACTACAGTGACACTAATATCAAACGGCTGAATCACTAGCCGTTATATAATATATCTCTTCAACATATACAAAAAAAAAACTCCCTAATTAATAATAATAAAATAAATCCCTCTCATATTATAGATAGGTATTCGTCTTTTATGCAGTTGTTCGCCTCTGATGCTGCATATATTGAAATCAAATTTTAAAATCAAATTTGATGCAAAGACCGTGTACCAAATTCAATCCATCTTTGTCCTAGAATACCAGAGAATCCCTAGCATTATCACTGTCATACAATAACTAGTAAATATTGCCTTTTTATCGTGAAGTTAACTTTTTTACTGATTCTCACTGGTGATTAATTCCTTGCATGAATCTATAAGTGTCCGAAAACCAAATTTGGGCATTAGACACACCATTCTCAGTCAATTGAAAAACTTGATGCAAAACTGATCTTGTAGTCACAAAATATCGTGCCAACTTTAATATACTTAAGGTGCTGCGTCTTTGAATTATCGCTTTTATATGCTTCTGAAAGTACAGATCTACAGTCTACAGACAGCCAACCTATTGATGCTTTTGGCTCAAAACTGGACAGGTGTCTACACCATAGATGCTAAATCTGTGTACCGAATCTAGTCAATCTAATTCTATTCATTTTGTAATTATAGCTGAACAAACATATTTCTCTGAACAGATTTTACTCAAAATGTGATGTAAAGAGCCTTGCCATATTTCAATTATCTAGCACAAAGCGCATTTCAGTTATCTTTGTCAAGACAGACACATTTTCCAAAAACGTGTTTTTTGATCTCAGGTTGGTCTAAAACGAGGATGATCCTCAAAATGTCAAGATACAGTTTTTTGACGATTATTTAACATTCTCCATACTACCTAGAATAGAAAGTAATAATAAACAAATGTCTTTTGAGTAAAATTCATGAATTCCTTCTCCCCTTGTTATTTGCCACAAGTAAAAAAAAAATCAGTAAAGTATTAAATTATTCTGTTGATAAAAAGCAAGGAAACATTTTATAGCTTTATTTTCTTATTCTGATTTAATATGATAGCGTAAATTTAAAAATATGAGATAAGATTACGGCGCAGCATATTCTTTAATATCAAAATTATTTGCAAGCGGAAAATGTTATTACATGCGCATAAATTAATAACTGCGACGAAAAAAGAAGCAGATTTCTTTTAAAAATTTACTTTTCTTCGGGAAACTTGCATTAATTCTAATTAGCATACTAAAGATAAATCTCTCCTTTTCGTTAAAAAGAGAGATATAGAACAGAGCATCCATGTAGCAACGAATAATTCTTCTTTTAATAAAAAAGGATGCTGAAAGTTTTCTTTATGCTAATATAAGTTGACGATACATGCATGTAGAAATATGGAAAGAAATAGTTAAAATATTAATTTTTAAGCTGAATCTAAATAAAATAATTATAAATCAATTGATGCAAAATGGAATATTTATAAAAACTATGTAATGAAAAGTTAAATATGAGCTTTTATGGCATGATAAAAAGAATGTTTTTAAAAAAAAAATTTTTTTCCTAAATTTATGGATGCCAACAAAATTAGTAAATGCATTGAAGTGGTAATATAAGTAACAAAGTCAAACAAAAAAATACACATCCTTTTATAATGTTTTGTTTTCGAGAAAATAAGAAAATTTTCTTTATAACTATGTTTTTTAACTTCCAGCACTTTAAAGATTTTATTTAAAATTACCGTTATTGATAATTTATATTGCTAATTTTATATTAATTTAACGTTTGATTTTAAATATAGTATTTGTCAAATTTCGGAATTCAATGCTAAAAATAATTTCAAATTAGTTACAACTCAAAGTTTCCTAATTCATTCTTACGAAAGAAAATGTTTGTTGTGCATATGTGCATGTTTCATCCCTCAAAAGGACAGACTATTTGAGTACGAGCTATGGCATTCGACACATATTTACTTTAGAAAAAATCAGTCAACCCTTCGAGGTGATTGATTACCAAATGTACCTCTTAGAATGATATGTTTTAAAATTTGGAAATGTGCATTTCGAATCCACTTTTTTTAAATTTTAAACATAGTTTTAACTATATAAAAATGAGGAGATATTTTTGTGTTCTTTCATGTTTCCCAAAAATATAATGTGCACAAAACACAATTTCTTCCCTTTCAAATCGGCCGTGCTAGCCTTGTGGTAAGGTCTCGGCATTGGAACCGGAGGAATGCAGGTTCTAGGCCCGATTCCGCCGAAGAACCGTCGTGTGAGCGGGTCAAGTGCACGTTATATTTGGCTGGGCCAAATGTCCTGCCTCTGGTGTGGTGGGGAAGTTTGGAGCGGGAAGTTGCTAGGGCAGGTGTAGTCCTCGTCATCTGAGCGTGGTTCGAGATTACGAGATCCGTCGCAGAATGGCACTATTGTTCTTCAAAACGGGACGTTAATATAACATTCACTATATTACGCACTTCCATTTAAAAGTTAATCTTTGATAATACTAAATTTATTGATGTGCGTCTGTGGTAATATTTTTAAAAAATAAAATTTTACATAATTCTTAACAATAAATTCCGTTTCATGATTTTTTTCCATTGTTGAAATCAAAGAAAGGAAGATTCCGTTAATTATTTGAAAGTCATAAATCAGGAATTATGAAGCAAACACACACTTGCATTTTCAAAGAGATTACCAGAAACAGAAGTTTTTAATTAACTGTGATGGCATGAGACTAGATTAAATTTAGAAAAGTCCTGCCTATTAAAAAAACAAAACAAGTGCAAGGGTATAAAAATATTAAGGATTTGAAATTATTTTTTATTTTATGCTTACCTTGTTAAGATAACAATGAACATCAAATTATGCATTCAAGATATAATTTAAACAGAACACATTAATTATTCAGGATACATTATGTATAGAGTAGAACTATATATAATAATATAGAATTTAACGAGTTTTAAATAGCCAGCACTGTTCTTTATCTGAATTAAGTAGAGATAACACCTTACAGAAAGAATACTAGCTTATCATGTTTAAAAAAGAACGTATTACATTATAATGTTTAAAAAAAGAACGTATTACATTACCGTGTTTAAAAAAAGAACGCATCTGTTCCAGCATGATGACAATAACTTGGAAGATGCATTTACAAACTGCGTATTGGTTCATATTAAATATTTAAATATGCCCTTTTTAATAACAAACAATCAATAATCAAAAACATTTTACCTTCCAGAATTTTTACGTATACATTTTACAGAGATCCATTACAACTGTACACGATTTAATTAACAAAACTCTTAGAAAGCAATAACATTCTTTCTTCTTTTATTGGGTTAATCTTGGCGAAATACTTTTATATGCATATGCATCGCATTTCCAGAAACTACATCGAAATGAAACGTTTATGTTCTCATAAAACTTAGCTTTTGTGCCATGATGAAAAATGGACGACTTCACGGATGCAAAAGATTGGCATAATAGTCACCTTCTTTTGGGGAGACATTTTTTTAATACCCATCAAATCTTGAAGGAAACTTTTTCCCTGGATAATATGATGAAAGAGAGTTTATTTTTTCGAAAAATCATCTGACTTAGATTTTATAGTCTTGACATTTATGCCTTTCATCAAAACTTTGATAAAAGTAAATAGATCTACTTTTGAGATAGCTTCAATTTTTTTTCATGATGCTTTTGAAATAGAAACAAATGAGGCTTTTGTATAAAGTGAGAAGAACCATTTTTCGAATTCAAAGAAACCTTAGTGAAAAGGTTTTTTTTTTTTGTTGACAAAAATGATTATAGCTTATATGATGAAGCATTTTGCAAGAGAATTGATTGAAATATAAGAAAATTTTTCTTTTGAATTATTTTAAATGTGCTTCTTCATTGGTTATTTTTACCTTACCATAGCCAAATTTTAAAGAATTTCGCCTTGAATTATTGTAAAATATTTATTTTTCTGGTATTTCGAAAAGTTAAGGACTTCTGCTATTTAAAGGCTAAACACACAGAAAGGATCTTTATTTAATGGAAAGCTTTGTAAGGAAAATTATTAAGATATAACCAGTGGGAGTGGTTTCTCCAATACTTTCTTGCATTACTCACTGAAATTGTATTGACATCGGGTGACATTAAGTTCAGAAGTTAAGAAGTATCTTTGCATGATTGTATTTTATCTAAATCCATTTTGACCCTAGGTGAAATTTTTGACGATCAATTCTTGGCATATAGTGATAGCATCCAAAAGTTTAATTTTAGCTTTTAGCTTATTTTTCCCAACCGATTAAGATAAGACACGAACAATTAAGATTAAGATATATACATTTGGAACTACTAAAATCATTCAAAATATCGAATATTTTTATTGCATCAAAATACTCTCTTCTACTTTATCTTTCAAATGATACCAAGATGATGTCAGTATTCAGAATATTTCTTAAGTTATAAGGAGTTTTTTAAAGGAGTCAGAATTTCACTTAAAACTTTTTTCTTTAACCTCATTTTATGAAAAATGATATTTTTCCACCATGTTGCTTCATTCAATAATTCATACCTCAACAAAAAATTAACCAATCACAGTTGTTTATATGTAAAAAAATATGTATGAAATAATGAATATTTTGTACCATAATCAAAGTTTTCTTAATAGAAATAAATTTTATTGGCTATTGAAAAGTCAGAATAACTGGAAAAATCCCACTCTTCTATTCATCATTAATGGAAAAAGTTCTAAAAAAATATCTATATATTTTAATAACTTCACTGAAGCAGATAACATGAAGTCTATTATAAGAACTGTATATCGAATTTCCTCCACATAAAACTCAACTGTAACTTAAGCTGAATTAGCTTTGTCACAGATAGACTGACAGACATTTGTAAAAATGTTTTTTTAAACTCAGAAAGGTTTAAAAAGTGAAAATTTGTCAAATTCTCGATTTTTGAATTTTTTGATGATTACTATATTTTTTTATACTACACATACTAGAAACTAAAAATGTCTGAATATTGGAGTTCTGTTAGTTTAACTCAAGGATAAAAATGGTTGTGATAGACAAATAGCAAAATCTCAATTTCAAGGATGATAAAGCAAATTAAAATAATTTTTTAATAAAAAGTTTCTGAAACGAGAATTACTAAGATTTAATTAAGATTTGGATAAAAGAAAATCTCTTTCTGCATAATTTGAAAAGCTATGACTTTTGGCAGCTAAACTATGTGAACTGAAATTGAAAAATAAATTTCAGTTTCGGGGAATAAAGTTTCAAAGAAATAGATGTTTCTTTTTTATAGTGAAAAATTTGCCAAAAAACTAATCTAAAAGTAATATAAGGAAATTAAATTCCTATTTAGTTCATTGTTTAGTATTAAAGAAATGATCGATTTTCTCAAGAATTGAACTCACGTTCCTCACTTTCAAGTAAAAAGTACGGAAATCTTGATATTTTTCTGATTCAGCTCCTGCCTGTAGATTTCAATTATTACAAACTACTAAAACTATATTTAAAGTATCAAAAATTTAATTCAATTTAATTAACGAATCAATACTTGAAAAAAAGTATTAACATCGAGTGTCATCCACTACGAGTTTGAAAAAAGGAATTTTAACCCAAATTGATGAATAAAAAGCACTGTATAAACGATTGGAAATTTGAACAGGATATACACTGAAGTGACAAAAGTCATGGGATAGCAATATGCAAATATACAGATAGCAGTAGTATCGCAGCGAAAAAGTATAAATGCATAGTTCGTTTTCCAGAGCTTTCATTTGTGTTCAAGTTATTCATGTGAACAGGTTTTTCGTGATTTATGGCGGCACGACGAGAATTAACAGACTTTGAACGTGGAATGTTAGTTGGAGCTAGACGCAAGGGTCATTTCATTGCGGATATCGTTAGCGAATTCAACATTCCGAGATCAAGAGTGTGCCGAGAGTATGAAATTTCAGGCATCCCATCCCATCATGGACAGCGCAGTGGGCGACCACCTGCACTTAACGATCCAGACCGCTGACGTCTGTGGAGAATGGTCAATGTTAATAGACACGCAACACTTCGTCAAATAACTGCAGGAATCAATGTGGGACGTACGAGGGACGTGTCCGATAGGACTGTGCGGCGAAATTTTTCTTCCTTGGGCTATGACAGCAGAAGACCGACTCGAGTGCCTTTACTGACAGCATGACATCGCCTGCAGCGACTCCCCTGGCTCGAGAGCATATCGACTGGTTCCTAGACCAGTGGAAAACCGTGGCGTGGTCAGATGAGTCACGATTTCAGTTGTTACGAGCAGACGGTAGAGTTCGAGTGTGGCGCATACCCCACTAAGCCATGGACCCAAACTGTCAGCAAGGCACTGTTCAAATTGGTGGTGGCTGCATAATGGTGTGGGCTGTTTTTACATGGCATGGACTCGGTCCTCTGATGCAACTGAACCGATCATTGACTGGAAATGGTTATGTTCAGCTGCTTGGAGATCACTTGCAGCCATTCATGGACTTCACGTACCCACACAACGATGGGATTTTTATGGATGACAATGCGCCACGTCACTGGGCAGAACTGTTCGCGATTGGTTTGAAGAACATTCCGGACAATTCCAGCGTATGATTTGGCCACCTAAATCGCCCGATATGAATCCTATCGAGCATTTATGGGACATCATCGAAAGATCCGTTCGTGCCCAAACTCCTGCACCATCCACACTTTCACAATTATGGACGTCTATACAGACAGCATGGCTCAATATTCTGCAGAGGACTTCCAACGACTTGTGGACTCCATGACACGTCGAGTTGTTGCACTTCGCCGCTCAAAAGGAGTACCGACACGATATTAACAGTCATCCCATGACTTTTGTCACTTCAGTGTATAAATAAACATGTACAGGGAAAGTATGAATTAATAGTAGGGATTGAAAAAAATATAACAAATATTTGATTTAGATTGTTTTATTTGACATTGTTTGGTGGATAATTTGTAAAAATTTAATGAGTATTTAATATGGTAAATCCTTGATTTTGTAATGCATTATACAGTAAATTTTGAGTCTAAAAATTCCTTAATATTCCTTGTGTATTCCATCAGAATTACTATCTTATGAATACAAGACTTATAGTATATCTTGTTGTTTACTGTTTGACTTACTGGCTACTTGAGATCAAAGTGCTTTAGTCAATCATGTTAATGTTAAATTTAGCTTTATATTAAATATTATAATTAAAGAATATACTTTTATCGACACATATTTTTAATTAAAATGAGAACCTTAAATGGAATATATAATTTTTAAACTCTTAGATACTAGATTTTCTTTACAATTTATTACTAATATTTATATAAATACTAAACATTTATTAAAACATTCTGAAATGTATTAAAGGTTTTAATTAAAATCAATAAATACTAATAAAATGATTAATTTCTCAATAATTTTCTATTTACCTGCTTACTATTCTTTGGGAAGATCTTAGTCTGAAGTCACTGCAGTTGCCGAACGTCTGCATCGTTTCTCAAAAAACATTTACATTTCTTCTCTTTATGCGATTTTGAGTGACAAGCTTACATTTTCTTTTAAGCAACATTAAATAGTTATTCTAAAATTATATTTATTAAAAGCTCTGTTCTTAATTAAAATATTATTTATTTATTATTTCGTCGAAATTGAAAGGGGACTGGTTATTTAAAAGGCATTATATTTGAACCTAATTAAATAACTTTAGAATTCCTTTAAAACCAATAACGCAATTTTGCCGAAAAATAGTTATAGTAAAATCAAACAAATATCAAAACTTTAAGATAGAATAATTTAGAGTTTCACTGTTGCCAAGCAACGAAACATCTATAGAAACATCTAAACATTAATTTAATATCGTCTTCAGGTATTAAATTTTCAAAAATTAATAAAGTCCGAAAACGATTTTTCCCAGAAATAAAACTGATATAATTAAATGCTTTAAATTTGGAATTTTAAAATGGCACGTAAATATTTCTTGCAGAATAATTTTTTCCCAGTCACAGCGGGACAAACGTACTCTATTCAATTCATTTCTAATTAATTAAGTATTTTGTACTTCTAAAATGTGGCATAATTTTTGTCTCTTGTTTTAAATAATAAGTCTGTGAAGTTTGATTAGAATGAGGTATTATTGTTTAGGAGATTGTTTAGGAAGATAAGTGGATCATCTTATCTAAAGTGATTTATTACATTAAATTAATGCTTATAAATGATTTGTTAAATAATTGCTACGTCAGAAATCCATTTGAAAATGTTGGATAATACTCAAATATTGTTAAAATTACATTAAAGCATTGTTATTTCATGTTCTAATTTAATAGTCTTTTTTTACCCTTTATACTACTCCTTATTTGTTGTTTCTAGACATTTTCTAGAAAATTCGCAGATTCTTCAATTCTTCTTTTTTTGTTCCTTTTCACAAAAGAAGGACGTTTTCCTAAAAGGATTTTCCTGAGAATTTCTTCAGAGAAATTATTTATAATTCATTTCTAATGATAATAAGATATGAAACGATATAAAAAAGAAAATATTAAAAAGTTT
>JAPMOQ010001578.1:1154837-1188872 GCA_026543055.1 Argiope trifasciata | reverse complement strand
AACTCAGATAACAAAGAATAATATCAAGACAACTCAGATAACAAAGAATAATAACAAGATAAACTCAGATAACAAAGGATAATAACAAGATAACTCAAAGAATAATAAAAATATAACTCAGATAACAAAGAAAAATAACATGATAACTCAGATAACAAGTCAAAGCTCTGAAATGTTTTATGCCATAGAAAATGTGAGTTTTATATATTTGAAATGTTTTTACACAAAAAGTTTTTTAATGTTTTCTTATTAAAGGTAAAAACATATTTTATTCATAAAACGTATTATTAGAAGAAAATTTATCAGTTAACTTTTTTTTTCAAAACTCCGTAAGAAAAAAAAACCCTTTGAAAGTCATTATTAACCAGCCACTTGATTCATGTTCCTTTTGAAAGACGTAAGGAAAAAGTAGATAAAAAAAAAAGAAAAATTTACATACATTATTCTATTGAACCGTTTTCAAATACTTATATCAATTCTTTAGGAGGCTTTAAGAATCTCAAACCGAATTGATAATAATCTTTTAATTATTATTTTAATTATTACTCTAAAGCATTTCTGTAAGCGATTTTCTCAATCTTAACGTAAGGAAATATACATAAAAATGGTTTGTAGTTGCCTATTTGTAACTTAACTAACATATTTCAATGTGAAAGATATATAAAGCCTCTACTTTTATACTGACAACTTTAAGATACCAAAATTAAGAGATTAACGATTTTAAGAAAAGACAGACTGAAAGGAATGTTTGTCTTAGGTACTTAATACTTTGATTTACTGTTTGATACGATATCACACACAAACATCTTAATACAAATTGCTATTCAAAGCAAAATTCAAGCCTTAAAATTAGAGACTAATGAATGTTTAAACTGTGATTTAACAAAAAAAAAATTACCATAGAATTTCCATCATCATTCATTACTCAAACGATTTAAAAATTTTTGCTCTTTAATTGTCGGTCTGCAACATGTGTAAAAGTACTCTAAGCTGGTCATTCCGGAAATTCTTTTAATATCATCGCTATGAAACAGACATGCTATTAAAAGTAAGACACAGAGAAAACAATTAATATTATAGAGATGCGAATTAAAAACGAATAAGATATGGCAAGAACGGAATTTTTGTTTTGTCATCATTTAAAAATACTGATGAATTTTTTTTAGAAAAATAAAGAATAACTTAGCTGAAAAAAGTGATATTTAAGATTTACTAGATATTAATAAAGCATTCAACTAATAACTAATAAAATTGGAGTATTTCTGAACAAGTCTTGACTATTCTATTGTCTCAAATCTTACTCGATAACTAGATCAATAAAGTTAGAATTAAGTAATAAACTTTTGTTCATTGCATTTCGATAAAAAAAAAGAATACTCTAGTGTGCACATCATTTTGTAATTCTGCTTAATTCTCTTAAATTGTAGAAATAGGATATTCGAAGTAGTCTGAACGTTCAAGGGTTTGGGAATTATGTTTAGAGTGTTAAAAGCATATAATTTGAATGATTGAAACTAATGATAATTAAAAAAATAAAATAAAAATATTAATTCTACTGTCGCAAATTTCAAGTTATCATGTAAGAACATTATTGTTTTTTAAAGTTATTAATTGACTTAATTAATTTAAGTTATTAACCTGTTTAAACCAGTTTGAAAGAAACACGAGGCCTCCCTCTCTCTGTGTGTACTCTGTATTTATAGGGGATATATATATATATATATACATAAGTGATTTTGTTTTACAAAAGTTAATGAGAGAGTCACTCTTTTCTTACATAAGAACATGCGATAATTTTGGACTTCAAATCTTTACACTTTGGCCGTTTCCTTGCTACAAAATAGTGAATAGTACAAGGTGCCAGCGGACAAAGACCGTTATGCAGATATCTTCTTCCATCTTGTGTAAAGTCCACTCTTGCATGAAGAGAAGCACAGAGAGGAAGATACGAAGCAAAGGGTCGAAGAATCAAATCTGATGTCCGAGTATCCCTGCCTTTGCATTGTATAAGATACGAAGCAAACGGACATTTGATTCCGAATTTCCGGCTGAAATGTCCCTCTTGCCGGACGATGGAAATTCGGTGAAACGTAAACTAAGATTTCCGGAGGATCAAAGGAGTTGTGATATAACTGGCTGACGATCGATGGAAAACGCATTTGTTCGCTTGTTATTGTGACACATAGCATTGTTATGGCAATTGGCATACGTAAATCATCTCAAATTATTTTAAGTGACAAGAAAAGTGATTTTATATTAATATTGACGCACTACACTATAAACTTTTTACGATTTATTTAACAGTCTTAAAGGATAATTAGTATACAATATTTGTTTATATTAAGATTTTCTATACATACTGTTGATAAAAAAAATCCGATACAAAATCTGTACGTACAAAATTCAGAAATGTGTATTTAATTTGAGTGCACTTATATACGGAATTAAAATAATAATAGTAACAAAAAGTTCTCGACAAATTTGTACATTCAGCCTCAGACCTTCTATTTTGAACAGAATATCTAAGACTTTGTTTCTTATAATTATGCCAGTACTCAACGAAATATATATTTTGTTACAATTGATGCATTTAGTCTGTTATTATTAACAATTAATTATAATCTTTTCTGATTTCTTATTAATGTATAAATAATTATATATTTATAATTAATCTGAAAATATTATATTATATTTATAGATGAGTGATAAAAAGATTATCACTTTTACTATATATTTTCACTATATTCAATTTATGGCATTAATCAAAAAGCATAAACAAAACTGTAAAGACAATTTGTTGCTGTGAAAAAAGCAATGCCAGAAGATACTTTAATTTTTTATTAACTTAAAATTTTTGCAATAATTTTTTAATCAACTGAATATATTATATAAGTAGGTGGTAAAACTTCCTATCAATTTATATCTTATTGTTTTTGACTTTATAAAAATTGATTCAGAAACAGGTGAATGTTAAGAAAAATACTACATTGGAAAATCAAACTTTCCTAAATTTTATTATTTGCAGTAGTACGAAATTTGTTGAACAAAAGGCATTTGAATTGTTATTGTTCCATTCTATGCATATTATTCATTCTAGATTTATTCTTAGAAATGAATAAGAGAATTACAAATATTGCTAAGTATTTAATTTCCATCAAAGTGCATTATTCCTTAAAGGATCTTTCAGTTTACCTATTGACTTTGAGCTATTAATATTCATCTGATTAATGTGTCCGATAAAAGAAATGCATCTATTTAAGATGTGGTGATTATATGTGCAAATGTAAGTGCGTGTGGGCTGATCTTAAGGCCATTTGGCTGTGATAGATTCCTTCAATAGAAATTCATCCATCTAATTGAATATACCATTTTTCCTTAGCAAATATCTCTGAATACAATCATAATGCAGTTCTTTTGTATTTTTAGGTAAACACTTTTAATTAATAAAGCACATGATTTATTTTTTAATTGTTAAATGTAATTTACATGATTGAAAACTTTCTTACACAACTAATATCCAATAAATTCAAATGGTCTATCCTTGTTACCAATATAATGTATAATTTTTTGTTATACAGAATTCTATGTAATTTTAATAGTTAGCATAGAGTTAGAAGAAAAGAATAAAATAAAGTTTTTTCATTAAATTCTTTATAAAATTTTTTAAAAATGTGCCAAATGGCTACATTATGTATTAAACCATATCCCAGTGACACAAATCACATAATAATAATTTTACAATAAATATAAAGGTGCCTTTTTACTATGCAAAAAAGAGCAAGTGTCTTAAGTGTCTATGCAAGTATCCTAATTTTACTTTAAATGGAAGAACTATTCAAACAACAATTTTCTTGGCTTTTTTGAAAGTTTTTAGTTTAAATTAAATTCTAGAACTGTATTTATTGCATATAGTAATTTCTGTAATTGTTTATCAAAAAGCAACTAAAGAATTTCTTATTGCTTTGTAAAACAATCATACGAAACTGATAAATAATAATTAATAAAAATTAATGCAGCCACATGGCCAGACAATTCATTGTGGGGTTAAACAAATTATTGCCACATTTAGAAACTCTAATTGTGGCATCTGAGTGGGTTGTCAATTTTTTTATAAAGACAAATTTTAGTGAAAAAAGGACAGATTATTATATTAATCACTTAGATATTGCAACTTTCCTCCATACACAAGATCTATTATTACCATCTGCTTTTCTGAGTCATATATCTAGAAAAATGAAGCACGATATTTAGTTATATAGACTATTAAGTCTTCATGTAGAAGGAATAATTTGAAACTGTGCCATCAAACTACTTGCAGTGAACAAATGTAGTGTATTTCTTTTATAAAAATTGCAATTTCGTTACAGGAATTTACTTAAAATATAAACGCTAGTTTTCAAGATTATCCCTTTTTTAAACGATATACACAGTTATTCTTTTTACAAGGGATTCAACTTCAGAAGAAATTTTCTGTAAATGTGTAAATAATGTAGCATTTTTAGATTGGTTTTGGTGGGCTACAATTTATACTACCATGAGCTGAATGATGATCGATACATATTTACATATTCAGTTATTTTTTAATCATATTTTATCTGAATTAAAGGACGAATTATCTTAAGAAGTATATATTGTAGTTATTTGTAGACGAATGAAGAAAAAGGACACACAATAATTCTTCAAATCATACGTCATGAATTCGATCGCGTATGCTTATTGTTAACATTACGCACTCAATGTACAAGATGTTGATGCACAAGATGTTGAAAATGTTAAATTTTGAACCTGAATTTAAGCACTTAAATGAATATATTACCTGAAAATTTTTGTAAGTTAAATAAATGTAGTAGGATGTGTTGGATCTTTCTAATTTTGTCTTTTTAATAGCATATCAGATAGGTAGCTTATCCTTGAAATTACAAAGAAAATCTCTGTCAAACACCGATAAGATGAATTGGGAAATTATCTAAATTAATAAATATGGCTTTTAATATTTCTGAAAATTTTACAGATGAAACGTAAAGTGTTATGTACTTCATGCAAATAATGACTTTAATTTTTTGGATACTTTTTTTTTTACTAGAGAGGTCATATAAAATTCATTTTTTTTCTAATTTATTACTTTCTTCTGCAGTAGTACATTTACACATTTTCAGATATTATTTAATGAAACTCTGCAATTTCACATATATGTCAAATACAATGGTTAATGAATTAAATGCTTGTTTCTTTTTTGCAACATCTTGTATTTATAAAACTAAAATTACAACTTCTTTGTTCCTCATAAAAAATCCTATTCATACTAACTTTTAAATAATATACACCGAATTTATTTTTTATGGAGAAATTTTATTTTAAGAAGGCATCAGAAAGTATGAGTGCTTTCCGAAAGAAAATGAAAATATGCCAAAAAAATGCCACGTTCCATATTTGAGCGTTTGACACCCATGGTGTCAAGCTAAGTCAGGGGAGAGGACTACATCTTACGAAATACTTGGGCATCAGGTTTTTTATCCTTCTTTATGGATCAAGGATATCCTACATCAAGAAAACTTTCGAGCTTTAAATCCTTGAAGTTAAGGGGGAAAGGATTATGCCGTTTTACAGCAGATTGGAAAAACTGTAACTCAAGAACAAGATTTTTAAAAATGGACCTGATTTTTTTT
The DNA here is from genome assembly GCA_026543055.1 of Argiope trifasciata. Taxonomy (NCBI): domain Eukaryota; kingdom Metazoa; phylum Arthropoda; class Arachnida; order Araneae; family Araneidae; genus Argiope; species Argiope trifasciata. The sequence continues at coordinate 1,183,206 of JAPMOQ010001578.1, read as the reverse complement.
TTTTTTTAAGAAAAGAAAGAAAGTGATAGCATGATAAAGTTTTTTTTTTTTTCCTAATTTTCGTTTTCTTGTTTCTATTATCAAAAAGGGAAAAAAGAGTATAAACGAGAGTATGCTAAACGTAATTTCATTTATTAGGGCAGTTAGAATGCTCTTTAAATTCATCATTACTCATTTCAAATAAAGAGAGCCTAATAAAGAAATTTTTTCTATCTGTTAAGATATCCGATTACGTTCAAAGGAAAAATTTTCAAAAATTAGATTTTTAAGAAACTATTTATGGTTTTTAGATGTATTGTCAATAATAAACTCTATAAATACAAAAACAATCATTCAAAAACATAATATATTTTGAGAAATGGGAAAATTTTGGGTCAATTTTAATGAAATTTAACCAAAAACGTTTACACTCTACAAAAAATTGTAATGCAGCAATTCTATTTTTCTTTGTACACAAGTTACAGAATACAATGATGAATGAAATAAACCAAAATATAAGAAACATCTTGAGGTGCAAAGAAGTTATGGGTACAGATATAAGCATCCATGCATTTTTACCATAGATTTACAACTTAATTTTTCGAAAAAGAGCTATAAATGAAAAAGTGTTTCACCAACAATAAGACTTTTGGTTCATTTCATTGACCATAATATTTAAAACATATGCTGAAATTTTTATGTAAATACCTTTATTATTTTTGGGAATATCATGCTAACTGTGAAAAATATTTATGAACATTAAAGTTTTGAGAAAGTTTAAGCTAAAGACAAATTTTAGCTGAAAAATATGTGATCCTGGATGATAGGTCGGGCCTTCCTTTTCCTGAAAAAAATAAACTGTTTTCGAAAGAAATGCCTCAACTACAAGAAATAATAGCTTTTAAAGTTGCCATGATCAGTGAGAAATTGGGTTATTCTATAATTTGTACAAAAATGATGGCATGGCAATCATTAAAAATATAGATATTGTAAAAGTTCATAGAGAACTTTTGTTCCATTTATTTTAAAGAAAATATCAAATTTTATATTGGTCTTTGTTTTTTATAACTTTTTTCATACAGTTTCTGGTTATTTTTTATAGTAAGATAAAGTAATTTAAGTTTCAGTAAGATTAGATAAATGCCCACATATACATGAAAAAATAATGCCAATTTACTGAAACCTCGTCAACAGAATAAAATAAGAATGGATTGAGGGGATGTCTAGCTTTGACTTGTAATATTTAAAATCTGGTTCAGTTTATAAATATTTTATTTATGATATAGTTTTATGATTTGCACTTATAATAGTTTTTAAAAATAACTCCATATTTTGATGAATCATCATGTTTTAAATCTCCTAGAATTAATAGTTTTTACAAATATAGCTCTTTATTTTGATGAATTACCATGTTTTAGATCTTCTAGAATCTGAGATACCTATTTAAAAAAATTACGCTTCTTAGTGAACACGATCGTTCAATTTTTGTTTTCATTTGATGCATGAAATTTTGTACATGGTATCTACTTAATATTTTAGAGTTTTAAATTTCTATTAAATTTCAAATGAAGTATATTCAGAGGAAATCTGTTAATCCTGTGATCCGAACATAATTTAACACTGTAACAACATAACGAAGAATTACTAAATGAGTGATATTTGAGGCACATATTTAATATTTAAAGTATAGATATCTTTCAAATTTGGAGCCAGATCCGTCAAGGGGTTAACCATTTATCGATCTACTCATTCAAAAGCGCATAAATGTGGTAAAAGCGATTTAGATAATTAAATTTGATAATTGATTTTCTTATTAAAATAATTTGGTAGGGAATTTTGAGTTTCATTCGATATATAATTGGGCGTCGAAAATGGATACTCGGTTTTCTTCATTATTTTACGAAGCATTAAGCGCTCGTGTAAGCGATTTTGAAACGCTTCTTTACTTGTTTATTTTTTATGCATTAGTTTCGAGTGTGTTTTATCTTTTAGCACATTTTTGTCTTCTCCTTCGTTCCTCTTTCACTTCACTTTTACATTCCACTTCGCTTGGATAACTAATTACTACACTTCTCATATGAAATGAGAATTCGCCTCACATACAGAATAAGGTAGAATTTTGAAACATATTAAGTGAAAGGGAAATATTGTTTACTAATTTTTTGCTATACATTTTTTACAAATTTTATTCAGTTTCAACCTTGATCAGTATCATTCATATTAACTTCTTGACAAATCTTGTTAATATTTGAAAAAAATATATAAATTAAAACACACATAATTTAATTAAATATTTACTCTCATCTTTGCCCTCCTCTAGTAATCTATGCTTGATTATTAGATTTATTCATTTTTAACTCAATATTAATCATTGGTTAAACTTCAATTGTTATTGGATTTAGAAGTTTCAACAATCACTCCTATTATTGTTGTTAGCAGAAATATTACTGTTTAATGCTAAACAGACGCACAAAATAAAAACAATATAATCGATGAAACAATGAATCCATCTTCTGCTGCTCTGTTAAAAATCATTTCTCTTTTTGCAACTGATCGTTGTGTGACTTTTTTTTTGCTGAGCTATGCTTGGTGCGTTTTGTTTCAATGAGGCTACGGCCATCATTGGATGGATCGTCCTATGGGCGTTCTTGGAACTGTTGAAATATTACATGTTCCCCCACTTACTCTCAATTGGAGATCTATTTTTCGATTCCGATTTGGATCAAGATGTTGATACACCATCTGATCCACCTGTGACCAGAGTAGAATCCATTCCAGTGGTTCACTCCTACATGGTATTTAGGATATGCCAGGCGCTAGAACTTCCAGCAAAATTGGCTCCATCTGGCACCCAGAAGTCTGAAATCACTGTTGTAGAATCCTACGCGGTCTACAAGCTGTGCTCAGCTCTGGGTTTGCCTGCACAGATGGCTCCTATTGGAGTGCCAGTTGTAGAATCTTTTGAGATCTACCAGTTCTGTTTGGCCTTGGATATTCCAGTGAGATACCGGTCGCAGAAGGACGCAGTTTAACATCAAAACTGTCGTCGGCTGCCCGATGCAGTTTTCAGATCAGAACTGTCTTCGGATGCAGCAATGGAGGGTGGGTGGGCGGGGAACGAAAGTAGCCCACCTCCACGTGGTGTTCCCTGGGCAACGGTGCGATTCTTTGGAATTGCATCGGCCAAGAGGCTACTTAAAAGTGAAAAAAATAAATAATGAACTTATTATTTGGTTTACAAAACTGCACACTTAATTTTTGATTTTACATTTTAATACCACAAAATTTCATTACAAGCATCAAATTCAGAATGTGCAGAACGCGTATTTGTGGTATCAATTGCGATGTTTTTTAGTTATATGTAAGAATTATCTATTTTTTCATCACAAAAAATATTAAAAATTAACACATGTATTTAACAAAGAATTGTTCTGGAACTCACACTTACAGAAAATCGGTAGAGTTGGCAATCCTAAATCTAGTGATGGAATCATATAATGGCTTGCATTTAAAAAAATTACAGAGACAAAAATTTACAAATTCATGATATAATTCTTCTCTATGTAATTATAGCCGGTTATGACAAAATACATGAAAGGCTTACGGCCAATACGCTGCTACGATTCTTTCTGGAAGGTATGGAACTAAATGAACAGTAGTACAAATGGGAATGGTTTGGGTCAAGGATTATCTGTTGTATGGTAAGTTACAATCAGCGTTAAGCAATCAGTATTAGGTGGTTTTTCAACTAATGCAACATCTATGATAATTAGCTTTTTTCTTACCTGTTGGTAGCTCCGAATTAGTTTTTTTTTATGGTGCAAAAGCCATCTTTGTCTAAGTTGTGCCACATTCATGAAATTAAAATATTTGTATCAATATATAATAAATTCAAAACATTAAAATCTATACACAATCTAAATGTTTAAAAGCGTAAAAATGCGCCTCTAGAAAAAAAGTAACAATGATGTAAGAAATGGTACTGTGCTAAAAAGTGCAGCAACGGTGCAGTTCTTAAGAATTGCGCTGTCTAAGAGGCTACTTAATTTTGAAATAATTACATAATGGATCTTTTATTTAGTTTGAGAAATTGATCACCTAATTTTTGATTTTGCATTTTAAAGTCCCAAATTTTCATTACAAGCATCAAATTCAGAACACGCAGGACGTGACATGCAGCTGCAACCACAAAATGTTTTAGATAACGTAATAATTTATTAAATTTTTATCACATAAATTAAAAAAAGAGTTTGAACAAGGTATTTAAAACGGAACTCACACATGTAGAAAATATTTATCAAATTTAACAGTTAGTTTATAAAATTCCCAACTCATAATGGGGATTGTTTTTTTTTCAAATATTAATTAATTAATTAATTTTTATTACTTTACATAGAGTTTTAGCAGCTTGTAATTAAAATTAAAATCAGCAAGCAGTAGCTCATCGGTAAAATGTGAGGATTTCAGTATTTTTCACGTGAAGGTGATGAATGCGAGTTTAATTATTGCATAAATCAGTAAAAGTAAAAAGGAACTAAATTAAAAATTGTGTTGTTGACCAAAGTAGAAATTCAATTAAACTTTATTTCATATTACTTGTTTTATATTGTATATTTATACTAGGATTTTATGAAACATTTTCTTTTAATCTAGATCATGAGTTATATGACCCTGATTTATTACATAAAAGAAGAAGCAGACCATGCAAATAGGGATTAAAGAAAATTAAACTGTTCAACACAACCTATGTGACGAATCGTACGATTAGGAAAAAATTGTTGAACGCAATATACTCTTTTTCTGTAATTTCTAAAATTAAAGCAAACAAAAATAAATAAAAGAGTGAAATTTGTCTCTTTATCATTTGCAATTTCCATCGCTAAAACAATCTTGGAGTTTTGGGATTTGCAGGTTTCTAACAAATTACGGTTCATTCACCCTTCAATCAATTTGTAGCCGACTCTCCCTGTGCTAGAATATGAAGTTAAAATAACTCGACTTCGTTTACACACTAACACCTTTTGCTGGTGAACAAACATCTTTTGTTGGTGTTGGTTTTTGGTTTTGTTGTTGGTTGGTTTGGTGAAATGTGTCCCAAATGTACATCGTGCCATATTGAATTTACAGTCATTCGCATATTATAAGAATGCCTTGTTTTCAATCACCACCGAATAAGCTTTTTTAATGCATCATCTCCTAGCATCATTGACACGGTGGGAGAAAATCCTCATTATAATATTTTTAGATTTCTGAAAACGATTGGATTTTATCATCTTATTTAAATACTAAGTCCTTTTACACTTTTAACCTTGTTTACTATAGTGAACTTTTGATATTATAAAAATTTGCATCTGATTTTTACTAATATAATTAACCATACCATTTGACATGTATCTTATATCATACTATTGGGGTAGCATGCCAAATCTGGCCCTTGCGCCAAACACTCCAAACTAACCTAACCTAACCCTGAAACAATCATTCAGATTTAGAGTTTTGACTTGTGTATTTTGTTATTTTTTTGACACAGCTTTATTTTTGGTTCACTGCTGGTGATTTATTTAATTAAAATTGTGATACATTTAAAATTATTTCTTGAATATTTCCAAACTGTTTTATCCCATCAATACATTTTTGAAAATTACCGCAAATCTACGCATTCAATGAGAACACAATATTTTAAAATCTTAAGAATTTAATTAGATTTTTATTAATCTGTACTTATACTAAAGCTCAATGTGTGTGCGTATGTGTTGGCGCTCTACAGGTCAGACCGTTCAGTATACATCTACCTAATTCGGCACATGCATACCATGAAGGTCAATAATGTGTACCTAGAGTCCTATTTTTGAATTTTCAACTAGAATTTTAATTGCTGTTTAAAAATTAACTTTCCAGTCAAAAAAATTATTTTTATTTCCCCAGCACTAAATGAATATGGTTTCAGTTTTTTCTCATGCTAATGAGGTTAGATTAATATATTTTCGGCCAATTATTTCAAATGATTCTGTTTATTTTCTTAGCGTTTTATGCATTTAAAATTAAACATTGTTAATTAATTAATCTTTTAAACTCATTCTTAAGTACTTTTGACTTTAAATAACACAGAATAAAGGAAATGAAAAATTTCTAATCTGCATAGTGTTACCCCAACTGGAGTAGAAAATTCGCGCATTTTTCTTCCCATAATTGGCTTTGAAAATTCACGCATTTGCGTTCCCATAATTGTCTCTGAAAATTCACGCATGCGCATTGTGTCCTGATTGTTCACAACTATTTTCAATGGTTTAGTACTTGGCTTTGAAGGTTTAACATGTTTTTGGCCGATTATTTTAAATGGTTCTTTTATTGTACTGTTCATGATGAATCTCATTAAATTTCGTTGAAAAATTCTTAAGATATTATAGAAATTAAAATATTCTTTAATGCCCATAAAGTGTAAATACTCAGTTACTCTTTTTCTATCACTCATATTCAAAAGAAAATTCGTTTCAGTAAAAAATTGTTCTTATATCAATTGTAGATTAATCATTTAGACTTTAATTAAAAGCATCATTTCAACGGGAACTGAAAGAAAATTAGAGAAATCAAAATTTCATGATGGATGAAGGCATTCTTGAAGAAAACATTCTAGAGAGATGATGAGTGAATTATATGACTATCAAAATCTGAAGCTTTGAAACATTTTGAGGTTGAAGTTATTAAAAAAGGAGTTATATGAAATATTTAATAATTAAAATTTTAACGAGCATTAAGATTGAAGAAACGGCTGTTCTCAAAAAGCAAATATTATGAGATAAACTTTGATTTCATAAAAGAAGTGCCATCTTATGATGAATTTGAGAAAAAAATGAATTGCTAGATTTATTTAATTATAATAGAAGAAATCTAATTTTAAAATATAATTTATGAGTTATATTAGAAAAAAAAAACAAGATCATTTAAAATACTAATTCATTTATAAAGGAAAAAATTAACATAAAATATTATGTTTAAAGTGAAAAGCATTATTATCGAAAAAAAATCCTAAAAGTATGTGCCGTCGAAAATTAAAGAAGATTAATGCAGAAATTAAGCTAATATGAATAAGAAAGAAAAAAATTCTATAGCACTTAATTGAAAATTAAAATGCTATCATGACTATAAAAGTCACTTAGGGTGCTTATAAATTAACCAAAAGTTTTGTCCTTTTATTTTGATTTTTTTATCCTTAATCGTCAAATAGTTTTCTGCATTTTAATGTATTTACAAAAGCTTGTTTTTAATTTCTTTAGTTTTTATCATTTATTATAAAATGAAATTCAATATAAAGCTTCAAATAGATTGTTCTAAGTGATCTATATTGATTCCCTTTATTTTAACGTTTTTTAGACAAATATCAAAACATTTTATGAAATTACGCTTTTTAATACGAGGGGGAAGTCAAAAAAAGGTTTACAACCAGCAGTATTTGGAAAGCAGAAATTATGGATTAGAATATTGTTAATCAGAGTGGAGACGGATTGTAATGGTTATCTTTGACCACTCGTTCGAGGAGATAGCGGTAATACCGAGAACTGAAACAGCGACAATAATGGCAAGATTTCTGGAGAAGTGATCTCTCACAGAGGTGCGAACCATGATTCAATTTCTATGGACCAAGAATGTGAACCCGTCGGTCATTCACAGACAAATCTTTGAAGTGCACGGGGGCGAGGCAATGAATAAAGAAAAGGTCCGAAATAGTGTCATGCTTTAGAAGCTGGCAGACAGACTGCTGAAAACGTTTAGGTGAAAGGTTTGGAGTTACCCCCCTCCATACCGCCCTGATTTGGCTCCCAGTAAGTATTTCGTTTTCCTTGCATTGAGGAAACATTTATCCGAAACGAGGTGCATATCTGAAGGAAATGTTCAAAAGGGTGCCTAGAATTGGCTTGATCGCTAGGGAACCTGATTATTACCATGGCAGGTTACATAAATGGGTTCAGAGTTGTGATAAATGCCTCAACAGGTTTAGTGATAATGTAGAGAAGTGACCGCTACATATATCTCCTAATTACCAATTGTATCATATGCCTATTGTTAAAAAATTAATTTTAATTTGCCTTATAAATATTAGATCATCTCTTTAACATTTCTAAATCCCTCAATTACAACCTTAACAACTCAATTTACTTCTTACATAAGCCAGTGAGCGATAATTTGACATAAACTGAAAAGGAAAAAAAGTAAACATCTTGGTAAAATGTTAAACAAGATACATTAAAAAGAAATGAGCATGCAGGAAAAAAATTCATTCTACTATTTTCGTCAGCTCCTTTTTATTTTTCAATAGCTTATTAAAAAGAACGTTTAATAAATATTTTTGAGAGCACTCAGTTTGAAACCCTTAGCGGAGGTGTTGAAGTTGGCGTTTTATTAATCTTAATGATAGACGTTTACAAGGCCGGTAGAAAATTTTACAAATATTTTTTGTGCTCGCTAAGAGTGATTAAAGTAGTCAAGGATGATTAAAAAGAAATATATTGTTGAGCAGTTTAAGAAGATTTCTTTTACATTGTATTATTTCTCCATTGTTTGGCTTAGGTTCTCTACTCAGGTAAAATAAAACGTAAACTTCATAAGTTAATATATTTTAACATAAATTTTTAGTTTAATTTATAAGTTACGTAAGTTAAATGACTTTTAACTTAAGTTATATAACATAAGTTAAATGTTTTGCGTTTTGCTTCAGGGCTTATTCATTTTGTCTGCCTGTCTAGCAATGTAGTATTTCCAACTGAAAATTATATAATAAAATGCACTTAAAATGTTTAGCTTTAGAACTCTTTAAATCTGTTTTAAAATGTGTTTATTTATTAATTCTACGTGGGGTGTTCCCAAAAAAATTACAAGACAATTAAAAAATGCTTTATTGAAATAGACATAGGATTGGTAATTAAGTGACATATGTGGTGGTCACGTCTCTACCAAATATCACCAAATCTGTCGAAGCATTTATCATACCACTGGATTAATTCGTTTAATCCGTCTTGGAACTAATCAGGTCCTGTTGTTGTTGTTGTCTAATACCAATTTGTCATGCCAAGCCCTAATGATCCGCGCAGATTCGAATTAAGGCAGAGGTGTGCGCCTTTCGTTGTTAACGAGCACTGTTAAGGTGAAAGTACGACTTTGCTCGAACTCACCCGACACAACTCTTTTTAGGGGGTAGTCGAACTCATTCACACATCCCAAAGTCAGAATTTAGATCCGAATCAGAGACCGACTCATCCCTGATTCAGTACTCACTCCCAGATGCATCGTTTGTGATAGGAACTTGGAGGACTTTGCAATCGCGACATATTTAACGTACCCCAACTGCCATTAGCCAACATGGCGGTCTTTGGCCGAGAAGAGGACAGAACTGGGGACCTTCCGGTTTTGAGACTAGCACTCTACCAACCAGTCTAATCTGGTCCTTGTCTATTGAGCCAGTTCTCGGCAATTTTTTGAATATCACCGTTTGATATTAACCTTGCTTCAGATAAGTGTTTCTTCCATTCCGGGAAATGGAAATATTCTTTAGGAGCCAAATTGGGGCAGTACGGATTTTTTTCTAGACCTACCCCAATCCATTTTGAATAATCTCTCTGCCCACTTCAAAAGCGTTACACTATTACGTTATATATCATCTGCTCATTACTTTACCTGCGTTCACTTTAATTGGTTTTTTTCCTTACAAAGAACTGGTTTTTCTCTTATTTCAATGGATGCCAAGAAAGCTTTATTTAACTACATTTTGTGCCACCATATGACAAATGATTACATGACAATGGTTTTAATATAAGCCTGTAAATCTTAATTAACATAATTATATATTTATATAATTATATAATACATAATTGATGCAAAAGTGATGCGAATTTAAGCGCTTAGCCTGAAATTCTACACCCCTAAATATGGAGCCGAATCGAATAAATCTAATTTTATATCTCTCGTTATTTTAAACGGTTTTCGGAGTTTCAAGTTTGTACATACAATTTAAATATGAAACAATACCAGGATTTTTTTTATATCGCAGAATGAACAATTTAAAAAATTATTTCATTTATCATGAAGTTTACGTACGTTTATTAAAATGTTGAATAACTGCAATAAAAGGGTTTTAATCAGTGTAAAGAATTATCTTTCAACATAATATTTCCTGAATAATATGATGAATTATAATTAATTAAAAGTTAAATGTCTTTTATAATTAACTTAGTCACCGTGTCAATTAATTTATATTCAATTCGTTTTGAGTTGAAAAGTTTTATCATATCCAGTAAACAGGTTTAAAAAATACAATAATTTTTTTTATACAGTGGCTAAATAAAATAGAATATAAAAAAATCATCAATTAAGGGGTTAATAACAGGCACCCCAGGTTTTCGTATAAACAACTGGTTTTCCCCTTACATCAATTTATGTCAACAAAATTTTATATAACTAAATTTTGTGTCATCATATAACAAAATATTACATGATAATGGTTTTATTAATGAACATGCTCTATTCAATGATAAGCTTATAACACAACTAATATCACTATATTACATAGTTGATTCAAAAGTGATGGGATTTTAAGCGCTTAACCTGAAATTCAACGCCCCTAAATATGTAGCCGAATCGAATAAATCTCATTGCACATCACTCCGTTTAATTTTCAGTTGTTATTTCAATATTTCGAGCCTAACTTCGTTAAATTGTTTAAAGGTAAGGAATTCTGAATGCATCATTTATCCAACAGCACTGCTTAAAATGTGGCCGTCGCAATTGCATTGACGGAGACGCATCCAATGCACGTCCGGTGCGCTAATCGAAATTCCGAAGCAACGATGATTCCATGTGCTTCGTTACAAATGCCCGGCCGGACAAAGGTTAATTCGGGCGTGACAAATTACAAAACACATTCTGCATACAGCGCGGGAAACAATTATTCTATTTGTGGGAGCAATATTTCTCTTATTGGAGTGGCAACAGCACATCCTCTTTACGCGGAAGATGTCCGAAATTTCGACAACGAATTAATTGTGACGTAAGGGTTTTCTCGAGGTAAAGGCGAGGGGCATCTGAAAGTGTACAGTGGAATTTATTAATCGTTTGAAAATGTGAAAGACGGTTAGTGTATTTCAAAGATAAACTGACGTATTTTTCGTAATTCATTCTTGTGTTTACTTTCACCAATTTTATGATTTATTTATTTGGGTGATCTTTTTGATATGTCTTTCAAAGTTTATTCGGTGTTTATTATAAGTAAGTTTAAGATAAACATATTTGGGTAATTTTTTTTAAATTACCCAAAAATATCAAGAAAAAAATATTTAATAATGATACTTTAACATATATTTTTTAAACCCATTGCTTTGAAAAGGTCACCGTCCATAAATATCCGTTGGAATGTGAAAATACATTCTAACTTTACTTTAAGCCTTTAATTGCTCCAGCACTGTAGAAAGATTTTAAGTAGCTTAATGAACATAGACGACACTAGTGGACTAATGCAATAATACGACTCTAATGCTTATTATAATTCGACGCTTTTTGATAGAATCATAAACATCTATATTATATATGAGTGATTTAATTAACATTAAACCAAATTTAAATTATGGTTAATCAATGGATCTCTAATATTAGATAATTAAAAGGAAAATTTTATATTTTTGATATTTTTCTGATAAAATGATAAAAGTGGGTGACACTTGTACTAATTTCATTATGACCTAATTATAATATAGCATAAGCGATAGTTTTCGGATTTCAAAGGTATGCGTCACATTAAATAATAAAAAAAATAATTATGAAATAATTATATCCTTATTATTTTAATGTAAAATACGATGTTTTATTTTTTCATCAATGTAAAATTGCTGCCGGAGCATCACTTTCCTATCATGCAACGTATGCAGATGAATACATATAAAAGGTATCTATAATACATACACATATACAGATGGTTACATATACAGGGTCTTTCTCTCAATCATAAAAGGAAAAAAACTGGGCCAAATGTTATCAAAATGGGTAATAGTTTAAAGGAGAGCATGGAAATAATTTTTCCTCTAAAAGAAAAAAAAGTTTAAAAACTCAAAACATTGAGGGAGGATGAGCTGGATGTGTTATTGTTAAGAAAAATAGACTTGGGTTTAAAATATGTTTTGGAACCGTTTCACAAAACATGTTCATTGTGACATCCACCATTTTCCGAAAGCGAGATAAATCGCATTGCTCTATTCTCACCAATAATTATCAACTTATTAAGAGGAATATTATGCACATGTCGGTGCATCGCATCTTACAGTTCAGCCAAATTGTTGAGATTTTCACCATAAACAGTAGTTCTGAGATAACATGCATTGAATATGCTTTCAGAAAAGATTAAATTTATTTTAAACCGATGTCTTATGACCTATTTGGCTAACCAGTATTGCATACAGAGCCATTTCACATCTGTGGTGAGCTTTAGAAGCTTTTTTTCACAAAATAAATTCCCGTGCACATTTTAAAATTTATTACCAAGTTTGGAAACATTTGGTCCAGTTGTTTTTCTTTTGTGTCCATTTCAAAGTGAATTTTAATTATAACCATCCTATATTAATATTTATAAATACATTAACAATTTATTTATTTCTATCGAAAAAGAGTGTTTAAAATAAATTTTAACTGCTACGTAATGAATTTTTCAACTAAGAGAATAAGTGTTTGAGTGTTCTTGGAAACAAAGTGAAAGGAAGTTAGAAAAAAAATGTCAAGTTGAATATTTAAGCTTTTGACACACAAGGTGTCAAGTTAAGTCACGGAACAAGATTGCGTCGCACGAAATATTAGAGCTATCGTATTTATCAACGGATACAGGAAACTTTACATCGAGATAGTTTTAGAGTTCTAAATCCCTAAAGTTACGGGATGGTGGATTATGCCGTTTTACGGCAGAAAGTATGGGCAAATCTGCTACTCTGAAAGTAGGTTTTGCAAAAATGGAATCTAAATATTTTATTTGATAGCATGAGAGAGAAAGTGATACCCTGATAAATGATTTTTTTAATTTGTTGCGGTAGCTTTCAGTAGAAAAGTTTGGATATGTACTGCATTTAGTTTGTTGTATTCGGTTTTACTTCAATCAATGAACAGTTCTTCTATATATCATTATTTTTAGAACTTGTAGAATTAATTTGCCATGCTTTTAATAAATTAGATGAAGGTTCTGCAAATTCTTGATATCACTAATTCTGATTACAGAAAAGCAAAATGTAGTGCTACAATTTTGCATCCCAGGATGTGTATTAATTTTCAGTATTGAATGGTTTCATAGATATGTCCAAGAAATTATTCAATACAGAATATTTATAGTTAAAAATTATAATCAATTGCTTTTTGTAAGAAATTATATTTATATTTGAAATAAACAATATTTATGAGACTTATACACTGAAGGAAAAAGAAATCCCAACACTAGGAGGGAGCTGTGCTAAATAAACGAAATTTAGTAGGCGTGTTTATTCATCTGAAAGATGAAGTCGATTCAAATTTCGAGCTACGCGCGTAAGTGGGGCGCTAGTAGCGACAATATGAACATGCAAATGAAGTTTGCTTTAAATAAGCGCTGTAAGGTTCGTGATCGTTATTTACATTTGAGATTTGATGTAGTGGGTAAATGTTAGTCAAGGATGCCTCTGAGAAGACGAAGAAACCATTATCAACAGCTCACTGAGATTGAACGAGGTCTTGTTGTAGGGCTACGAGAAGGTGGGTTTTCTTTCCGCGATATTGCTGAAAGACTTGGCAGGAATGTATCCACTGAGCATGAGTATAGGTGGCAGTGGTGAAGGGAAGGTTCTGCCTCAAGAAGTCCATGTTCCTGGCGGCCACGTGGTTCTACTGAGAGGGAAGACCGTCGTATTCGGCGTATGGCTGTGGCTAATCGTACTGCGTATGCAGCTGAAATTCGAGCTGCAGTTGGCACCACAGTGACACAACGAACTGTTACAAATCGGTTACTTCAAGGACAGCTCCGAGCCAGACGCCCTGTACAGTGCATTCCACTGACTCCAAACCACTGCCGTTTGCGACGTGAGTGGTGTCAAGCTAGAGCTCATTGGAAGACGGAGTGGAGATCTGTTGTGTTTTCTGATGAAAGCCGGTTCTGCCTTGGTCGCAGTGATAGCCGTTTGTTGGTTAGAAGGAGGCCAGGTGAACGCCTACTAATGACCTGTCTGCGGCCTAGACACACAGGGCCTACTCCTGGAGTTATGGTTTGGGGAGCAATTTCGTATGACAGCAGGAACACTCTCGTGGTTTTCCCACGCACCCTGACTGCAAATTTGTACTTCACTCTAGTGATACAACCTGTTGTGCTACTATTCATGAACAGCATTCAAGAGGGTGTTTTCCAACAGGATAACGCTCACCCTCATACCGTTGTTGTAACCCAACATGCTCTACAGGGTGTCGACATGTTGTCTTGGCCTGCTAAATCACCAGATCTTTCTCCAATCGATCACGTATGGGACATCATTGGAAGACAACTCCAATGTCATCCACAGCCAGCATTAACTGTCCCTGCATTGACCGCCCAAGTGCAAAAGGCATGGAACTCCATCCCACAAACTGATATCCGACACCTGTATGACAAAATGCATGCATGTTTCATGCTTGCATTCAAAATTCTGGCGGTTACACCGGTTACTAATGTACCAACATTTCACATTTGAAATGTCTGTTCTCGCCAATGGCTCTACCTGAGATCTTGAAACTTTAATCAATTAAATATGTTACCTAGACAAATTTATTCCTAAAATTTCATTACTGTATAATAATTTTTTCTCGGTGTTGGGATTTCTTTTTCCATGAATGTAGAATAATATATGTCTAATCGAAAAGTCAGACTATAAAGAAAAGCTAGGACACCATAATAGCTTCGAAGATCCAGGTGAATTTGAAGTTAATTTAACAATTAAAATAAACAAACTTTTTTTCCATAATACTTAGAAAAAAAGGAGAAGGAATAAAAAAGGGAAGAAAATAGATAAATTCCTAATTTATTATTTCAAATGACTTACGAATCATATATACCAAATTTAAATTTTCATCTTGCATAGATTTTGTTATTATTTAGGTATTGTTATTTAAATTATACTTGTTGCATTTTGTAAAATATGAATTTTTAAGCTTTTTATCATCGACATCTTGATACATTAGAATTTTGAAATATTATATAGTTGTGTTTACCCGATTATAAAATTTTAATAGTTTTAGAATTTAATCTTCCTGTAATCAAAAAATTTCAGAAATATCTTGATTCTATTTAAAAAGCTCAGCATTTTTGTAATTTTTTTTTATTTCCTTATTTATGCATAATGATGATTCATGAAGTTTACTATAAGGGATGTTCACATGAAATGTACTGTTGATATAAATGATGACTACATTTAAACTATACACTACAGGTCTGATAGCAACAATCCTATTGATTAACGAACCGAAGGATTCCTTGTTCCTCGAATTCCTGTGAACGTGACGAGACATAGTCCTTCACAGTGTCCTTGAATTCGTCGTCCAAGATCCGCTAATTGTTGAATTCCTCGCGCATTGGAATTCAATAAGCAGAGACCTAGAATGTGTACAGTGAGGCACTCCGAAGAAGACGCAGATACATAGAGATCAAAAGACTGGTACTACTCACGAAAGGTGTGGTTCGGTGTCATGATAACGCGCGTCCACAAGTTTTCATGGTCACACACTTGAAATTGGGTAAGTTCCAGAAGGAAAATCTTGAATATCTGCTCTACTGGTGTCTATGCAATTTCATGTCCTTTATCTCCTGAAAAACCTCTGAAAGGTAAGTACTTCACCTCGGACTATGAATTCAAGGACTCTGTAAAGGACTGGGTCTCATCACTACCACATGAATTCTGGGAACAAGGATTTAATAAATTATGATCGTTGTGTTGAGAACTGTGGTGAATAGTTTGAACAAAGTCTTTATTTATACTCAAAGTGTCTTTTGGCATCTTTTTATTTGAACACCCCTTGTATGTATTAAACATAAAATATAATGAAATAAAATGTTTTTTTTTTAAATTATTTTATTCATGCATTAAAAAGCAGAAAGTAATCTTTCAATAAAAATATTATAAGAAATATGATGTGAAATAATTAATAATAATTATTTATCTATTATAATATCAAGAAAAAAATCCATTTGTAAAGAATCGTACGCAATTCTACAGCAAAACTAAGCCGCTATGAATATCATAATAAAACATTTTAATAATTACTTAAAAATAAAATAATATAAAAAAACTGTTAGATTTGTAATTATACAATTTGCATTGCATGAACTTTTGTAAAGCCAAATCGAAGTTATATTTTTCAACTTTTCAAACTTTTGATTTTAAAATTTATAACTCATTTAAATACATTGATGCAGCCGTGTGCTATTTTTTATTTTTAATACTTCTGTAAAGCTCAAAACAACATCTAATAAATTATTTTAATTATATGGAATTAATTACCTCTCTGGTTTATTATTTTTAAAAGTAGCTCGATTTTTAAAATAATTTAATTTTTTTTTAAATTATTTTTTCAAACATCTCGACTATTAACTTGAAAACGCTGTTTACTTTCTACATAAGAAAAGCAAATGTTAAACAACAATTTGACAGAAAAGTGGGGAACAAAAAATAATTTTAATAAAATGTTAAACAAGATACATTAAAAAGAAATGAGGATGCAGGGAAAAAATTGCCCTGTCTGTTTTTGTGAACTTCACTTTATTTTTCGTAAGCATATTGAAAAGAACTTTTAATAAATAATTTCCAGAACACTTTGTTTTGAAGACTTTAACTAAAGTGTTAAATCTGCCGTTTTATTAAACTTCAAGATAGGCATTTATTTACAAGGCCAAAAAATAGAAATATATTTTTTAATGTGTATATTTTGAAACGTCTCAAAGTGATTAAAACAGTCAAGTACAGAAAGAAGTAAACTGTTGGTCCTTCTTCAAGTCTGTTTTCTTAACACTGCAACCATTTCTGTTTGTTTTTTCAAACAAACATTATTCAATCTTGGAATATAGGAGGAAATAATAAAATGGAATTAAAGCGTTTTAAAATTGCAATAGCGAAGAATAAACCTTTTTATTTACATGCTTAACTGTTTGGGGATTTCAACTAATAATAGAATTATTAGAAAATATTTAATTTTAAATATAATACATTTTTTCAAATATGATTTTCGAAAGTTTCGAATTAATTAATCTATGCTTGCATTATTTTTAAGCATTAATTTTATTATAATTATATAGTTAATAGAACGGCGTCCTGAATTAAAGATAGCGTGTCTTCCCCTTGATCTGGGCGTCCCGGGTTCGAGTCCCGGTTCAGGCATGGTTGCACTTATGTGTTTTATCTGTGAGTAGTGTGAATGTGCCAGCCTGTAAAAAGGGGTTGTGCAAGCAAATGTGAGGCTTGAAGTAGCTAAGTTTTACTCTTTGCCCTAGTTGGTGCTGCCGAAAATAACAATAACATCTTTGTATCAGGGAGTACTTAGGTCGATTGGTATAATAACCGTTTTACTACTGACGCAGCCCAACAGGGTTTGTGTAAACTTTATTCTGGCCTGTTTATCAGTAAGGAAGCCTTGCTATATATAATGCACCTCTCGTTCGCAAAAAAAAAAAGCCATATGGAATATGGGAAAAAAGTCGTAGAAATCTATGGCCCAACGAGTAATAGAAATCCATGGCTCATTGGGTTGATTCAGTAGTGAAAAGTTTAAACAAATTAGGTAAGTGTTTGCAATGCATTGAACTCTTGGATAGGTGTGATAATGTACTACCGAAAATGTATTGATAGAAACAACTGATGATGATATCGTGTCCGTGTTTAACATGGAAAGGGGGTGCAGTAGATTGCTGAGAGTGGAACGTTTGAAGAATCGGAGCAAGTTTTGAAGCAAGAAAAAATATTAGATTAACGATTTTTAATATTTAAATAGTTAATCGAAAAACCGATCAACATTAATATTTACACGATTTTCGAAGTTTCAAGTATGAACTTACAACTTCAATATGAAACAATACCATATATAGTTTATATCGTTGATTGAATAATTTAAATAATTGTTATATGTATTAGGAAAGCTGCGGTCGTTTATTATACAAATGACTGTAATAAAAATTGTTTTAATCAGTGTAAGGAATTATCTTTCAAGGTAATTTTTCTTGAATGGTATGGCGAATAATTGTTAATTAATAGTTAAATTTCCTTTATAACTAACTTACTATAAATGAAAAAAATTTATATTCAATTCTTTTTGAAACGAAACATTTCATCATATCCAATTAATAGGTATAAAAATGAAATAATTATATGTATACAGTCTCAATAAAATAGAATATTATTTTAAACCAAATGTAAAAATTTATCACTTAAGGGTTTTGTAAGAAACACCACAAGTTTTCTTTTTTAACAAAAAACTGTTTCTTCCCTTATTTCAAAGAATGCCAAGAAAGCATTATTTAATTACATTTTGTGCCAACATATAAGAATCATTACATCAATGACTTTAGTGATGAATGTGCTCTAACCAAGGATAAACATGTAAATTATTATAATTACATTACATAATTCATGCAAAATTGATGCGATTTTAAGAGCATAACCTGAAATTCATCGTTCCTAAATATGTAACCGAATCGAATAAGTCTAATTGCATATCACTCCGTTTAATTTTCAGTTGTTATTTCGATATTTCGAGCCTAACTTCGTTAAATTGCTTAAAGGTAAGGAATTCTGAATGCATCATTTATCCAACAGCACTGCTTAAAATGTGGCCGTCGCAATTGCATTGACGGAGACGCCTCCAATGCACGTCCGGTGCCCTAATCGAAATTCCAAAGCAACGACGATACCGTGTGCTACGTTACAAATGTCCGGCCGGACAAAGGTTAATTCGGGCGTGACAAATTACAAAGCACATTCCGCATACAGCGAGGGAAACAATTATTCTATTTGGGGGAGCAATATTTCACTCATTGGAGTGGCAACAGCACATCCTCTTTGCGCGGAAGATGTCCGAAATTTCGACAACGAATTAATTGTGACGTAAGGGTTTCTCGAAGTAAAGGTGAGGTGCATCTGAAAGTGTTCAGTGGAATTTATTAATAGTCTGAAAACGTGAAAGATGGCTAGTTTATGTTAAAGATAAACTGGTATATCTTTTAGAGTTTATTTTGTGTTTATTATAAGCAAGTTTAGGATAAACATATTTGTGGTATTTGGAAAGTGAAACATCTTGATCATAAAACGTCAAATCTTTGAAATCCTCACTTTTAAAATTATAAAAAAAATAGCTTGCATATCACAATTTTCTCTTAAAAGAGTACTTTTAGACCACATTTGTTCCAACGATCTAGAAAAATTTTCAAGTAGCTTAATGGACATTCTTCGAATTGTGTTTTTAAAGTATTGAAATAGTAAGCATGCCCCCTCCCCCTTATGATTGGATGGTCATATCAAGGGGAAAAATTAATAAAAGGACATATAGCATATATTATTTAAACCTATTGTTTTTAAAAGTCATCGCTTAAAAATATCCGTTAGAATGTGAAAAGACATTCTAAATTTAAGACTGTAATTGCTACAAGGATGTAGAAATTTTTTTTAAAATTTCTTAATGAACATCGACGACCCGTGTATACCAATGCATTAACACGACTCTAATGCTTAGTATAATTTGATGCTTTTTGATAGAATCATAAACATCTAAATTATACATGAGTGATTTAATTAATATTAAGCCCAATTTAAATTATGTTTAATCAGCGGATCACTAATATTAGTAAGTTAATAGGGAATAGTCAAAATGTTTGATATTGTACTGATAAAATGATAAAAGTATACGTAACTGGTACTGATTTCTTTATGACCTAAATGTAATCATAAAATAATACATACGATATTTTCTGATTTCAAATGCCTAGATTATATCAAAAAATAAATTAAGTAATAAAAATAAATAGTAATGAAATAATTTCTAAATAATTGCATCCTGATTAATTTTAATATAAAATACGATGTTTTTTTATCAATGTAAAATGTCTGTCGGAAAATCACTTTCTGTCGGAAAATCAATCTCTATCATGCAGCGTATGCAGGTGACCATATATACAGGATTTCTATAGTTAAACTTCATATTCTTCATCATTTTAAAGAAGGGCAAGTGAATTTTTTCCCAAAAAAGAAAAAATGAATGACCTCTATGAATGATTGCTATGAAAAATAGAACATGAAGACATCGGTTTAAAATGTGTTTCTGAAACGCATTACAAATCATGTTCAATGTAACGTCGACCAATATCCGAAAGCGAGTTAAATCGCTTTGCTGTATTCTCACCAATAACTCTTATCCTATTAGGAGGAATGTAACGCCCAAATCAGTGCATCGCATTTTTCATTTCGATTATTACAATAAACAGCGCTTTTGAGATGACAAGCATTGAACATGCTTTGTAAACGTTTAAGAAATGATTATACACAATTGAAACCGATGCCTTCGTGTTTTATTTGGTTTACCAATATTACATAAAGCTCAATTTCATATCTGGTGGTAAGAGCTTGAACTTTTTTGGCCTGAAAGAAACTTCCATGACCTCTTTTTATTTATTACCATGTTTGATTATCATTTGGTCCAGTAGCTTTACTTTTATGACCATTTCAAAATGGAGCTTTAATTATAACCCCCGATATATTAGATTTAGAAATAAATGCATGATTTATTTGTTTCTAATCAAGAAATGAGCTTAAAAAGTTTTTTAGCTACCACATGTCAATTTTTTTTCAGCAAAGCAGCAGAGAGCGTGAGTTTTTGTATGCTCCTCGAAAAGAAAATGAAAACACGTTAAAAAAAAGGAAAATGCCAAGCTTAATATTTAAGCTTATGACACACAAGGTGTCAAGTTAAGTCACGGAACAAGATTGCGTCGCACGAATTATTAGAGCTATCGTATTTCTCCACCCGTCTGAACGGATACAGGAAACTTTACATCGAGATAGCTTTAGAGCACTAAATCCCTAAAGTTACGGGAAGGTGGACTATGTCGTTTTACGGCAAAAAATATGGGCAGATCCACAGCTGTGAAAGTAGGTTTTGCAAAAATGGAATATAAATATTTTATTTGATTGCATGAGTGAGAAAGTGATATCGTGATAAATGTTATTTTTTCAAAACATTGTTGCAGTAGCTTTATGTAGCAGAATATAGAGATTTAGTTTGTTGTATTCAGCTTTACTTCATTCAATGAATAGTTCTGCTATATATATCATTATTTCTGTTAATGTAGAATTCGTTTGCCATCCTTTTAACAAGTTATATGAGATTTCTGCCGGTGCTTGATATCCCTAATCCTGATATTAAAATAGAAAAATGTAGTACAGCCCTCTCACATCATCGTATTTGTATTCATTTTGGTTACTGAATGGTTTGATAGATATATATACCATTAAAGTTATTAAATACATAATATTTACAGAACAAAAGTATCATATCCTGTTGTCTATATTAATAAAAAGGAAATATTTTTATTTTAAATTAAATAAAAAATATTTATGAAACAAATAGAAAAAATCTGTCAAATCTGAAATTTAGACGATAAAATAGCCTTGGGACATAGTAACAATTTAGAACAAGAACTTAGAGAAACAAATAAATCCTCAATTTTTTTTATAAATTGAATTTGAAGTAAGTTATTTGGTTAAAAATAAATATTTTTTGTCCATAATACAAAGAAGGAAACGAGAAGGCAAAGAAAGTAAATATATAAATTTATATTTTATAATATTAAATGACATGCCAATCATTAATTACAAATTTAAATTTTACGTTTGTATGGATTTCGTTATTTTTTATACACTGTTACTCAAATTTTTATTTATTGCATTTTGTAAAAAAGAAAAAAAAGTTTAAATATTTGATAGTCATCTTGATACATTAGAATAATGGAATATTATACAGTTGTGTTAAACCAATTATAAAAAATAATTTCAATAGTTCTAGAATTTAATCTTCCGCTAATAAATTAATTTTAGAAAGATGTTGATTCCATTCAAAAAGCGTAACCTATTCGTATTTCAATTTTTTTTTCTATTTTCTTCCATATACATAATGATAATTCATGAAATTTATTACAAATGAAAAGGTACGAAACGACACTGTGGGTGTAAATTAAGAATTTATTCAAAGAATACATCGTAGATTTGAGCACAAAGATCCTATTGATTAAGGAGCTGTAGTAGGAACAGCTCAACCACCCACCCTACAGCATGGACATGAGACCCTGAGATTTTTACATGATTTTTTCCATGAAAAAAAATCTGAAAGTTCTTCATATCGGACTGTGATTTCAATGACACTGTGAAGGACAAGTCTTGTCAAGATCACTTGAATTCGGGGAACGAGGAATCCTTCGGGCTCCTTAACAAATAGGATCTTCGGTTTATGGTGTATGGTTTCGGTGTATGGTTTGAATAATGTCTTCATTTATACCCACAGTGTCATTGGGTACCTTTTCGTGGGAACACTCTTTGTATACATAAAACGTAAAATACACTGATGGAAAAAAAATCCCAACACTAGGAAGGAACTGTGCTAGATAAACGAAATTTGCTAGGCGTGTTTATACATGTGAAAGATGATGTCGATTCAAATTTCGAGCTACGCGCGTAAGTGGGGCGCTAGTAGCGACACTATGAACATGCAAATGAGGTTTGCTTTAAATAAGCGCTTCAGGTTCGTGATCGTTATTTACATTTGAGATTTGACGTAGTGGGTTAATGTTAGTCAAGGATGCCTCTGAGAAGACGAAGAAGCCATTATCAACAGCACACTGAGTTTGAACGAGGTCGTGTTGTAGGGCTACGAGAAGGTGGGTTTTCTTTCCGCGATATTGCTGAAAGACTTGGCAGGAATGTATCCACTGTGCATGATTATTGGCGGCAGTGGTCAAGGGAAGGTACTTCCTTTAAGAAGACCAGGTTCCGGGCGGCGGCCACGTGGGGTACTACTGAGAGGGAAGACCGTCGTATTCGGCGTATGGCTGTGGCTAATCGTACTGCGTCTGCAGCTGAAATTCGAGCTGCAGTTGGCACCACAGTGACAGAACGAACTGTTACAAATCTGCTACTTCAAGGATCAGCTCCGAGCCAGACGCCCTGTACAGTGCATTCCACTGACTCCAAACCACTGCCGTTTGCGACGTGAATGGTGTCAAGCTAGAGCTCATTGGAGGACGGAGTGGAGATCTGTTGTGTTTTCTGATGAAAGCCGGTTCTGCCTTGGTCGCAGTGATAGCCGTTTGTTGGTTAGAAGGAGGCCAGGTGAACGCCTGCTAGGGACCTGTCTGCGGCCTAGACACACAGGACCTACTCCTGTAGTTATGGTTTGGGGAGCGATTTCGTATGACAGCAGGAGCACTCTCGTGGTTATCCCACGCACCCTGATTGCAAATTTGTACGTCAGTCTAGTGATACAACCTGTTGTGCTGCCATTCATGGACATCATTCGAAGGGGAGTTTTCCAGCAGGATAACGCTTGCCCTCATACCGCTGTTGTAACGAAAACATGCTCTACAGAGCGTCGACATGGTGCTTTGGCCTGCTAGATCACCAAATCTTTCTCCAATCGAGCACGTATGGGACATCATTGGATGACAACTCCAGCGTCATCCACAACCAGCATTAACCGTCCCTGCATTGACCGCCCGAGTGCAACAGGCATGGAACTCCATCCCACAAACTGATATCCGACACCTGTACGACACAATGCATGCACGTTTGCATGCTTGCATTCAAAATTCTGGTGGTTACATCGGTTACTAATGTACCAACATTTCACATTTGAAATGGCTCTACCTATGATCTTGAAACTTTAATCAATTAAATATGTTACCTAGACAAATGTATTCCTAAAATTTAATTACTGTACAGTAATTTTTTCTTCGTGTTGGGATTTATTTTCTCATCAATGTATTATAAAATAAAATAGTTTTCAAAATTTTTTTATCAATGTATTAAAACGAAGTAAATAATCTTTAAAAAAATATTATAAGAAGTATAATGTTAATGAATTATTTTTTAAATATTTATTATAATATTATGAAAATTGAGGTAAGAAAAAAAATCTAAACTCATAAAGAGTAGTGCGAAATTCTGTTGCAAAATTAAGATGCTAAGAATATCATAATAAAACATTTTAATATTTATTAAAAAAAATTAAGATTATAAATTTGCATTGCATATTTGTCAAGACGTATCGAACTTATATTGTTTCAACTTACAATTTTTTGATTTAAAAATTATAATTCCTTCTTTCATAAATTGATAATCTTAATCTATACTTATAATAAAGCGCAATGTGTGTGTGTGTGTGTGTTGGCACTCCACAGGCCAGACCGTTGGATCTACAGCTACGTAATTTGGTACATGTATACCTTGGAGGTCGGGAACGTACACCTCTGAGCCCTTTTTTGAATTTTTAATTAGAATTTGAAGTAATCAAAATTTAAGCGAAATTTCGAAGTTATTCCGCTATAACTTCCGAAAATATTACCGCACAAACATGATTTTTACATCAATTTAAAGATTAAAAAATTAGCTTTCTAATGGTATCAGTGCGTTTTTGTACAACTTAAGCTTCTATTTTTAATGAACTTTTAACGAAATATTTTAACTATGTTTTTTTAGCACGTGACTGGATAAAATAAAAGAAAACAATGACGGAAGTTCAAATTAAAAAACACACAACTATCATTGCAAAATAAATCTAAACAAATGCAATTTTTAGCACGTGACTGGATAAAAAAATAATAATAAAATATGATATTTTCTAAAACAATTATTGCAAAGCAAAGGTTTCTATAATCGTTTGCAATATCTAAATAATTAATTCAACAAATCTTCTTTATTTACGACTAGCCGCCTTTGGCGACTAGCTGGTTCGCCATGAGTAATGCTTTCTAAAATTTTCAATTAAATCACATATTCATTAGCCAAAATTTAAGAAATAGTTAAAGTTAAAAGATTCAGTTATTAGTAGTTAAAGAGTCGGTAACTTTATTCGGAAAAGCTTTTTGAGTTCAATGCTCTAATAATTTATCGGTTATGCTTCCAAAATATTAAAAATGTTTTTTCGGTGATATTGTCAAAATGTTAAATATGTTTTTTAAAGAAAGAGAAAAAGGGAAAAAATTATTGAATTAATGATACAGATATTGCAAACGAATACAGAAATATGCCATTAAGTTGGGATTTCAATGCATATCCTGCCTAAATTCAATCAGCTTTACCGTAAATAAAGAAGATTTATTGAATTAATTATTTAGATATTGCAAGTGATTATAGAAACCTTTGCTTTGCATTAATTTTTTTAGAAAATATCACATTTTATTTTTATTTTATTCTATCCAGTCACGCGCTAAAAGTTGCATATCTTTAGATTTGATTTTCGATGATAGTTGTTTTTTTATTTGAACTTCCGGCATTGTTTTATTTTATTTTATCCAGTCACGTGCTAAAAAAACATGGTTTAAATATTTCTTAAAAAATTCGTTAAAAATAGAAGTTTGAGTTATACAATAAAACACTGATACCATTAAAAAACTAATTTTTTAATCTTTAAATTGATGTAAAAATCATGTTTTGTGCAGTAATATTTTCGGAAGTTATTGAAAAACGGTGAAATTTTGCTTAAATTTTGATTACTTCAAATTCTAATTAAAAATTCAAAAAAGGGCTCCGAGGTGCACATTCCCAACCTCCAAGGTATACATGTACCAAATGTGGTAGCTGTAGGTCCAACGGTATTGCCTGCAGAGCGCCAACACACGCACACACACACACTCATTGAGCTTTATTAAAAGTATAGATAAATCTAAATGAATTTAGACAGGATATGCATTGAAATCCCGATTTAATGGCAAATTTCAACAGTCGTTTGCAGTATCAATATTTTTTTCCCCTTTTTCGCTTTCTTTAAAAAAACATATTTAATATTTTGGCAACATCACCAAAAAAACCATTTTTAATATTTTGGAAGAATAACCGATAATTAAAACTGACTGATTTATAAAATTAAAGATTATTAGGAAAACGTGTTCTTTTAGAACTTTCCGTCCATCATCTTCAAGAAAATATTAATTTCAGGTCAATTAATGCCCGGAATTACTTAAAAACTAATGAATATGTGATTTAATTGAAAAATTTAGAACGCATTACTCATGGCGAACCAGCTGGTCGCCAAAGGCGGCTAGTTCTTAATAATTGATAAAGCTATGAGTAGATTTTTATTTTTAATATTTCTTGGAAATTCAACACAACATGCAATAAAAATTTTAATTATATGGAATTACTTACCTTTCTGTTTATTTTAAAAAATAGTTTAATTTTTAACATAATTTGATTTTTTTTAATTCCTTTTTATAGCTTTTTTCTTAAAACATATAAACTATTAACTTGAAAACGCTGTTTACTTTCTACATAAGAAAAACAAACGTTAAATAATTATTTGACAGAAAACTAAGGGATAAAAAAATAACAATTTTAATAAAATGTTAAACAATATACATTTAAAAGAAAGAAGGGTGGAGGAAAAAAAATCAAGCTGTCTGTTTTTGTGAACTTCACTTTATTTTTCGTAAGCATATTGAAAAGAATCTTTAATAAATAATTTCCATAACACTTTGTTTAGAAGACTTTA
Source organism: Argiope trifasciata (assembly GCA_026543055.1). Taxonomy (NCBI): domain Eukaryota; kingdom Metazoa; phylum Arthropoda; class Arachnida; order Araneae; family Araneidae; genus Argiope; species Argiope trifasciata. The sequence continues at coordinate 1,156,473 of JAPMOQ010001578.1, read as the reverse complement.
ACTGAAGTGTTAAATCTGTCGTTTTATTAAATTTCAAGAGAGACATTTACGAAGCCCGCCAAAAATTTTTTCTATATGTATACATTTTGTAACCTCTCAAAGTGATTAAAACAGTCAAACACAGAAATAAGTAAGTTATTGGTCCTTCTTTAAGTTTGTTTTCTTAACACTGCAGCGATTTCAGTTATGTTTGTTTTTTCAAACAAACATTATTCAAGTCTTGGAATATAAGAAAAAATAATAAAATGGAATTAAAACTTCTTAAAACTGCAGTAGTGAAGAATAAAACTTTTTATTTACATTCCTAACAGCATAGGGACTGTCAACTAAAAAGTAGATTTATTAGAAAAAATCTAATTTTAAATATAATATATTTTCTCAACAATGATTTCGGAAAGTTTCGAATTCATTAATCTATATTTACATTAGCTCTCCGAATGTTTTATTTTTACAAATTAATTTTATTATAATTATATAGTCATTTAACGTATTCCTGACTTAGGAGTTGCGTGTCTTCCCCGTCATCTGGGCATCCTCAAATTCGAGTACCGGTTCGGGCATGGTTGTTATTCTGTGTTCTATCTATGAGTTGTGTGAATGAGCCCCCCCTCCCCCTGTAAAAAGCGGGTGTGAAAGCAAACGTGTAGTATGAAGTAGCTAAGTCGTACTCTTGACTCTAGCTGGCGCTACTGAAAACAACAACAGCTTTGTACCAGGAAGTATTTTGTTTGAGAGATTAACCATTTTACTACAGACGCATTCCAACAGACCTTGCACAAAATTGATTCTGTTTGGTGGATTTTTTTAAAAGAGGGGTTTAGGATGTAAACAAATTTATCAGTAGAGAATCATTACTTTACATTCTCCACCCTTAGTTTGATACATAAACCTTCATGACAGCATCGAATTCCATAGCCTGTAGCGCCAACTCAATATTAAAAAGGTAAAACCACTTCGATAAATGCTTGCAGTACAATGAACTCTTGTATAGGTGTGATAACGTACAACCAAAAATGTCATAGAAACAGGTGATGATGATAATGTCGTATCCATGTTTAACACGAAAAGGGGATGCTGTTTGCTTCTGATAATAAAGACCGTGAGACCCCCGAAGTTAAAAGTCTGTCTCCTAGTTCAAATGAATATCGTACACACATACAAACGCTTCCACAACAACTTTTTACAAGGGGCCGCATTCATACATTTCACAGATATAATAGAAGGGAAGAACAAACTAGCCTGAACCTAGACACCCAGATCACAAGGAAGACGCGCAACGCATATGCCAGGACACCGTCAGTAGAAAGAGGTAAAAATTATAACAAAAAAAACAATTTGAATGTACGCTAAAATAAGAAAACTCATTTTTAGGAGTACGTACACACTAGAGGATTTTTTTAAATTTTAACCTTAATAATTGGAGGATTTCACAATAGATTATTAATATATGTTTAAACTTATTTGAGTGAGAAAAACATATTAAACTAATTTTTAATTTATTCATATACTAGCCGCCTTTGGCGACCAGCTGGTTCACCATGAGTAAAGCGTTCTAAAATTTACAATTATATCACATATTCATTAGCCTTGAAGTAATTCTGGGCATTGATTGACCTGAAATTAATATTTTCTTTAA
>JAPMOQ010001578.1:1123466-1154827 GCA_026543055.1 Argiope trifasciata | reverse complement strand
AGGCGTTCACCTGGCCTCCTTCTAACCAACAAACGGCTATCACTGCGACCAAGGCAGAACCGGCTTTCATCAGAAAACACAACAGATCTCCAGTCCGTCCTCCACTGAGCTCTAGCTTAACACCACTCCCGTCGCAAACGGCAGTGATTTGGAGTCAGTGGAATGCACTGTACAGGGCGTCTGGCTCGGAGCTGTCCTTGAAGTAACTGATTTGTAACAGTTCGTTGTGTTACTGTACTGCCAACTGCAGCTCGAATTTCAGCTGCAGACGCAGAACGATTAGCCACAGCCATACGCCGAATACGACGGTCTTCCCTCTCAGTAGTACGACGTGGCCACCCGGAACCTGGTCTTCTTGAGGCAGAACCTTCCCTTCACCACTGCCGCCAATACTCATGCACATTCATATTACATTCCTGCCAAGTATTTCAGCAATATCGCGGAAAGAAAACCCACCTTCTCGTAGCCCTACAACACCACCTCGTTCAAACTCAGTGAGCTGTTGATAATGGTTTCTTCGTCTTCTCAGAGGCATTCATGACTAACATTAACCCACTACGTCAAATTAAAACTGTAAATAACGATCACGAACCTTACAGCGCTTATTTAAAACAAACCTCATTTGCATCTTCATAGTGTCGCTACTAGCACCACACTTACGCGCGTAGCTCGAAATTTGAATCGACGTCATCTTCCAGATGCATAAACACACCTACCAAATTTCGTTTATCTACCACAGCTCCCTCCTAGTGTTGGGATATTTTTTTCCTTCAGTGTAGAAATGACTATAATAAAAATTGTTTTAAACAGTGCATGGAATTATGTCTCAAGATAATTTTTCTCGAAAAATATGGTGAATTATTATTAATTAATAGTTTCTATTTTTTAAAAGTAACTTGTTAAGTGTGCTAATTAATTTATATTAAATCTGCTTTGAAATTTAACGTTTAGTTATATCCAGTTAACATGTTTAAAAATTGCAATATTTATTTGCACACCTTGCCTAAGTAAAATAGAATATAATTTTTAACAAAATGTTTTAACAATCATCAAATTAGATTATTAATAACACACACTACATTTTATCTTTTTTTTTCAAAATATTCATTTTCCCCTGAATTCAAAGAATGCCAAGAATATATTATTTAACTGCAATTTCTGCCATCAATAAACAATCATTACATTTATGGCTTCAGTGATGAATATGCTCTAAAAATAAACATGCAAATATTAATTAATATAATTATATTGCATAACTGATGCAAAAGCTGTGCGATTTTAAGCGCATAACCTGAAATTCAAAACCCCTAAATATGTAGTAGAAACGAATAAATCTAATGGCATATCACTCCGTTTAATTTTCAGTTGTTATTTCGATATTTCGAGCCTAACTTCATTAAATTGTTTAAAGGTAGGGAATTCTGAATGCATCATTTATCCAACAGCACTGCTTAAAATGTGGCCGTCGCAATTGCATTGACGGAGACTCATCCAATGCACGTCCGGTGCGCTAATCGAAATTCCGAAGCAACGACGATTCCATGTGCTTCGTTACAAATGCCCGGCCGGACAAAGGTTAATTCGGGTGTGACAAATTACAAAACACATTCCGCATACAGCGCGGGAAACAATTATTCCATTTGAGGGAGCAATATTTCTCTCATTGGAGTGGCAACAGCACATCCTCTTTACGCGGAAGATGTCCGAAATTTCGACAACGAATTAATTGTGACGTAAGGGTTTTCTCGAGGTAAAGGCGAGGTGCATCTGAAAGTGTACCGTGGAATTTATTAATCGTTTGAAAAGGTGAAGGATGGTTAATGTATTTCAAAGATAAACTAGTGTATACTTCAGAGTTTATTCATGTATTCATTGTCAGCAATTTTATGATATATTTATTTGGGAAATTCGGAGTTTGAGTGTCAAAAATTTTAAATAAATAATTATCTTTTGCGGATAAACAATTGCGATATTTCTTGAGACCTGTATATCAGAAAATTATATGAAAATGCTAGGTTTGTTCTAGAAGTTGGGTTATTATCTGATTAATAAAATAATTTTTCCAAGATATTTTGAGAAGTTATTCAGCTTTGAAAATCGATTATAAATTTATACAAATTAACTAATATTTTGCTTTTGGAAAAAGTTTAAATTGTTGAATCAATAGTTATTTTTTCTATCAGTGCGAGAACAAGCTGTTGTTTCGTCTTGAGCGTTTGAAAGATTTGTTGATGTATCTATTTTTATTTTTGAGTGGGCTTCAACAATATAATTTTTTAACTATATATCGTCTGCTTATCTAGTTTTAGTTTGGAGTCGACTTTAACTATATTGCTTTCTACTGTCTTATGTTGTGGTTTTTCCCTTGGTTATTACCTAACATATGCAGTATTTTTTTAAGTAAGCCAAAGAAAGCAATGTATCATTTGTTTAATCAATAAACATTTTCAGTTCAGAAATAATTTCAACTAATTAAAGTACGATTATTAGAAAATAATGTAGATGGTCGTCATATTTGGCGATTTATCGCCAGCAAAAGTCACAACTTTATTTTAAAATTATCAGAATTCTTACAAATTGTCTTAATTAATTTAAAGCATTAACCCGTTTAAACTGGTTTGAAACATTCAATATACAATCAGATCGCGAATGTATCGATATTTCGAAAAACGATGGGCTTTTTTTTTATCTTAATTTAAAATCGGCCAAGATCCAAAACTTTGTATGTTAACTAGAAAAATTTAAAATGTGTTAAGAATTATCTAAAAAATTAATTGTATATATATATATATATAGAGAGAGAGAGAGAGAGAGATCAACAGAGAAGTCTCGTGATTGTTTCGAAATAGTTTAAACTGTTTAATGATTTAAATTAATTAAGACAAATAATAAATTTATAAAATTATAATGTTCTTACATGATAACTTGAAATTTGCCGTTTCAGATTTAATTTTTAATTTTTCCTTTGTTTAGTTTTTTTTTAACTAGCTATTATCCGTGATTCTCTTTGCTTGGAAATTTTGATGTATATGTACGAAAAAATATCAAACACTGATAAATAAAAAAAAGGAAACTTAAACTAAAAACGATACATCTGAAAGAATAATTATATATGAAAAAACATATAATATTAATAAAATTTAATAACAAAAACTTGGAGTGAAAATCATTAACAGCATCTCATTTTAAATACATCAAACACAAAGAAAATAAACAGAAACGCTTGAAATATTCGGTCGAAATTCTGCTAATCCTAACCCAATGACTGTTGAGAAAAAACCCACAGCCTTACTCATATTTGGTGGAATTTGGCCACAGATTTTTGGCACGAAAGATCGTTTTTAATTAATAAAAAACGAACCGCTCAATTCACCGGGATAAAAAGTAGCCTATGTTCTATTCCCGACTGTAATCTATCTTTGTGCTATACTTCGTCCAATTCCGTTCAGCCGATCTGGCGTGATTGAGTAACAAACCTCCATCCAATCAAACTTCCACATTCATAATATTAGCATAGATAATACTCTATTGCAGTAAGTCAATCAACTCTTTTTTGTGTTTCTTTTTATATAAGTAAATGAAACTATATGTAACTGAAGAAGCTAGGAGAAGTTATTACTTCGAACAGTGTTCAGATAATTTGGATGACATATGAGCTCTTGCCATTATTTCCATAATGTTAACCCCCATTAATAAAAATAAAGAATTTGATTAGGGAATAATTAGAAAAAAGGGCCATTATTAGAAAGAAGAGAAGCAAATATATAGAGAGGCAGGCATTACTTATTGATTTTCCAAATCTATTTATGAGAGTAATTCTTATGTACTGAATAGATATAAAAAATTCATTATATACTAAGAATTTTTTATTTAACCTTTAGACTGCGGCTACCCAAACTCGGAAAAGTTCCTTTGAATACGGCGTTTTGTGTTAGAAACTACAAGATGCTTTCCCCTTCTTTTAAGGGTGGTTGTTGAAGATAAGCTCTTCGATTTCAACCACCCGTAGAGTTAATTGGTCATCTGTCCGTTCCGTAGTAAGCAGGTTGCCTTTTTTTGCGGTTTCGTCTCTGCCGAACTCTAGAGTAGGCTTTTAATCGCAGTTTTATTTTTTTCTCACTCAAAATTATTTCATCAATTCTGTAGTAAAAAATATTGCATTAAATATTATGAAGTAAACAAATTGCAAATACGATATATGCTAAATAGTTTAGTACATTGAACAAAAAATTTTCAATTGTACTTAAAATTAAATCCATTTCTCAAGCTTTACTGAAGCTGCGAATTAAACTGACATTGCTTGAACACAGCATTGTGAATTTTACTTTATTTTTATAATTTTAACTCATCAATTTTAATAAAATGTAACGATTTGTGCATATTATATATATATAAAGATCCTAATTGTTCATATTTTTTTTTAAGTATTCACATATCTTCGGGCATTACACAAATAACAATTCTCTATTGTTCTGCAAATTAAAAATATCTGCAAATGTTTTTTATAATAATATATTATTCCCATAGTAATCGAATATAATTTTTATTCCCGACATAGTTCAAACCGTTTGTAATATAAATTACTAGTAGCGTTTTTCCATTATATTGCCGATGCTTAAAATTTAAATTGAAAACATTTTTTGCTGAGAATTTTAATTTCTGATTGCAGAGTAGTATTTTTTAAAAAAAATATGTTCAGTTTTGTAGACATTCAGTAGCTTAATTATATATAAAAAAAATTTCTACACAAAATTTACTGATAAGTAAGTAATCAGCAGATTTAAGACAATCAATATAACCAACAATAAAGTAAGACTTGAAATGAATTCGATACATAAGATATGATTCATAAACTAAAAAGTTTATAAATTAAATTAAATTATTAAGTTATATTATTTCATATTAAAAGTATTTAACTTTATTTTTGAAGCTCTTTTTTCTGTATAACATTCTCGATTATCAGCATTCATTATTCAATACTAGTATTTTTACTAAAAAATGATTTAGATTATCTTTGAGAAATACTTAGAATTAAATATAGAATTCCTGACTTTTTAATGCAATTTTGTTTTATTTCAAAGCAAATATTTCCGGAATAATTCGAGATTTCAATTATTTTTCAGTGGACTGAAACAAAGCTATAAGATTTTAAAATTTCTTTTCTGTTACTTGAACGCATGGAGAAACTAATTATTATTTTGATAGATTTTAGGAATCTCCATTATTTTAAAACTTTCTAACGTTTACAGAATTATGAAATATTAAATCCATCGTTTTCATAAATAATTACAAATAATGATGAAGCCATGAGTTTAATTAAACATCATAACCAAAATATATTTCTAGCAGAAATATATCGAGTTCAAGTATAAAAATTTAAAACTGAAAAAAAAAAAAAAATTGTAGGTATCATTTCGTCTTGGGCACCGATTACCTTCATTAGACCATAGCATGATACGAAACATCAAATAATTCTTGGTTCAAATATTTATCATTCGATTAGGTGGACTCAACTATAAACATATATTAATATAAAGCTGTAAATTTTTTGAATAAAATTTTTTAGTTGTTAAGCATTGTTCTGTTTAGTGACAAAGGAAGTCTTTTTAACCAATTCTTGTTTGAGATTTAAAAAAATTTATTTCATTTTTATCAGTTAAAAGAAAGAATTGTTTTATTTCCCAAAACTTAATTTTTGCTGTAATTGCAATTAATAATTCATATAATTTTTAGAATTAAAGTGGCTTTAACTTTCTAAACTTTTTTTTTAATCAAAATATATTTTTTGACAAATATTTTTCTCTAAGGAGTGTCTTCAATTTCTTCATTTCATTTTTATTTTGAAGGAATGAAGTAATGATTTTTAAATGAAGGAACGAATGTTTTCAATCAAGTACTAGTCAAAAATGAAATTATGCTATTTCATTCTGTACTCACTCCCCTAGGGAGTTTAAAAGGGAATGTCGCCAAAACACGGTCAAAAGTTTCATTGCCGCCAACAGTGATTACAATAGTGATTCCCGACAATAAGGGGCGCGACACAATACGGAGGGAGTTTTATCAGGCAATTACGGCTCAGCTGGAAAGCTGAAGTGGGGAAAGGAAATCCAAACTCGTTCCTGGTACAGCAGTTGTACCGAGCCGTACGGAAAGGTAAAAAAAATCCTGGTACAACTGTTGTACCAGCCGTAAGCTAAAGGTTAAGGTAAGTATTAGATGTGTGGAAGTTAGTCATTATAATCATTCCCTAATAGCTTATTGGAAATTTATCAGAAATGGTTAGAGAAAGCAATGCCTTTCCAATTTGAAATTTTTTTAAATAAATTATATGCAGGATTATATATTTTTGTAATTTGAAACAATAAACATATTGTTGAGAATATTATGAAGTCTAACATTTTACACATTCTTTCGTCCAATTAGTCACATTAAATTCAAGAGTGTTCAAATAAAACGGTACAAAAAGGCAATGTCGATATAAATTAAAACATTGTGCTGTGCTACTCAAGGGGCGAGTGGTTCTACTAAATGAAAACTGGTTCCCACTCGTCTCCGGGGTCATACACGGGGAAGTGGCAACATTCAAATGGGAACAACTTAGAAATCCGCCCTATAGCCCGGACATGTGACCCTGTGATTTTTATGTGATTTATTCCTTGTAAAAACATTTGAAAGGTAAGCTTTTTAACTTGGAGTGCGAACTCAAGGGTGCTTGCTGTAAAGAACTGGGTCTTTCCGTGACAACACGAATTCTGCGAAAAAGAAATCTTTGACTCGTTAATCAATGGAATCGTTTTACTCAGGCCTACGGTATTTACTTATAATAAAGTATTCCTTTATGCTCACAGTGTTGTTTCATACTTTTTCGATTGAACACTCCTTGTATTTTAGGTTTTAATAAATAGTTAAAAAAATAAAGACTTAACATATCTATACTGCATCCAAGCAATTCTTTCTGAAGCTCTGTGACAAATTGGCTATGAGTTTCAAAGTGACATCACATTTCCAAACGTTTCATACAATTTTATATTGAAGAGAATTTATTCCTTTTAATATTCCAGATTTCCAAAAATAGATATTTTAATTCATTTGTAATCTATCTATATAAATATATATGTTTAATACTGTGCTAATTTTGAAATATTTTAGTTTGCCTTAATTTTCTCTTATTCTAAGAATAAATATTTCAGTTTTGATCCTCGCATAAAATTTTTAATTTCTTGCTTTGAACTATTTATCTATCAAAATATAGATGTAAAAGGAAACTTGGGATTCCGATTAAAATACTCTAAAATGTGATCTTAATTACATTTGTGAATATTTAAGATTTTTCTTACACTTATTTTGAGCTTTAATAGTGTTATAATTTATTTCAAAATTTAGCTTTCAAAATAATATACTTTGTATTACAGTAATTAAAGGGTTTTGAGGACTTTTTATATTTAATCTTTACTACATTTTAGTCTTGCATACCTTTTAAAACTAATAGTTACAAATATAGTGTAATATAAAAAAGAATACTTCTGAAAAATTTTTTCTAGTTGGTTCATATTTGCGTAATTATTTTTAAAAAAATTGCTATAATAATTGAAAGTCATGAAATTTAATATTATGATCATTTTTCATTGACATTGGGATTCAAAGCCAGAAAGTTTCATATGTCAATTCATTAAAAAGCTGTGACTACACAATTTACACATCTAAAACATGCAAAGTTCAATATAATCACATGAAACTGCTATACAAATTAATCATTTTAACTAAAATCTGTACCGATTTCTGTACTTCAGTTTGAGAGGTTTTAAATCCATATTAGGCAGTTTACGGTTATACTGATGGAGTAGCAAAGAACCAAAAATTAGTTTTTCAAATTTTGTGTTCAACTCTCAAATCTTCTCAAAATTCGTCATGGTTCATGTTAAATCTGTCATTTAAAATCATATGTTTTGAAGTTGGTGGGGAGTGGAGGTTCAGGTATCCGGGCGTCACTCAGATGTCAATTTTGAATTTTGATTATAGTTCAAAATTACAAATTCATGCCATCGCAATTACTATGACTATCGCAATTACTATTTCTAATTACTATGACTATTACAGTTTACCGACAGAGAACCGGTTTAAAGTGGTCAATGGCTTAAATTTAAAAAAAGTAATAACTTAAAAAATCAATATTGTTTCCCGTAAGAGTTTTCTCTTCAAAGATTTTTTTAATTCTCCCAGAGAAACTAGAGCAATGAAGCGTAAAAGTGCTAACCTGTACAAAGGTGAGCAGCTTTGACTGTGCTGATCCGTCTTGCTAATCCTAACAGAAGCTGGCCTTCTAAGCAACTTTGCAAAACGGATGACGAAACGGAATACCGCTCTGAACTAATGACTCCATTGTAAGTGAATGAGTTGGAATTTAATCTATATTATCTATTTTAAGCTGAGTGTGTCTTTTGACTTGTCTTTCAATAACTGCAGACTAATGGATTAAGAGAACAATAAAGGGGGGTGGCAACATACGATCTCTAAATGATCCCGGACGGACAATGGTCTTAGAACGCTCGAGTTAAAGGTTATTGCTAAAATTCAAACGGAGCATAATGTGAATCTGAATTTCCAATATATTTAACTATTCAGCATTTAAGGCAGATAATTAATTTACAGGCTTACTAATTTAATTATTATTTTTGAATAATTTTCCGTTAATATAGCTAAGTATTAAAGCCCATGACAGCCTCGGCAATGAAATGGAGTCCTTACAGCTATTTTGTCTCTTTATGATCCAACTATCCGACTACGTTGAAACACTGGGTATCGACCACGTTGGCAAATATTTTTTTATTGTTATTTCTTGGAGCTCAGACTTTCCTCTTAGCAAAACAGTTTACCTTTTCTAGGAAAAGAATGGCCTGACTTATCATCCAGGATCACATACTTTTCAACAAAATTTGTCTAGAACAATTTTCTCGGAACTTTAATTTTCTTAAAAATTCTACACCGTTAGCATGATATTTCAAAAACTAATGGAGGTATTTACATAAACATTTCAGCGTGTGTTTAAAATAATAAGGGCAATGAAATGAGCTAAAGGTTTTATTGTTGATGAAATATCTTTTTTCATTTATGGGTGTTTTTTATAAAAATTAAGTTGTAAATTCATAGAAAAAATGCATATATATATATATATACTTATACTTTTGCCCATACCTTTTTTGCATCTCAATATTTTTCTTTGATGTTGGTTGATTTTCATTCATCATTATATTCTATAACTTGTGTTGAAAGAAAAATATTACTGCTGTAATACAATTTTGTTTGGAGTGTTAACTGTTTTGGTTAAATTTCATTAAAATTTACTACACATTTTCCTATTTCTCAAAATATATTATATTTTGTATTTATAGTATTTTGTATTCTTATTAACAATACACCTAAAAAAAGTTTAAAATTAATTTAAAGAATCCGAATTTTTCAAATTTTTTTTCGAACGTACTTGAATACCTTAAAAAATTATATTACTTATTAGTGTGGGTGTATTTTTATTTTTATTACATTTTCTCCATAATTTTTTTTTCTTTTGTTTTGTATAGTCCTTTTGTTCTCATTTCTTCGAAATGAATTCTTACTTATTCGTATACTTTTTCTATCTCAAAACCAACCAAATGCATCAAATTTAATTAAAAGTGATTGACGTTGAAGGTAAATTAGAGATAAAGCAACGAAATATTGTTTAAATCTTGCAATGATTGCAATTATTTTTCTTTCCATATTTCATGTGCCGCACTGTTTGAAACAGAATAAGATTTAAAAAGGAAAAAAAAAACATGTTGTTTGTTTTTATTATTTAAACTGATTTAGAGTCAACATACATTTGCTAGCCAGTTGTCTTCAAAGTATGTCATAATTTTACACTTAACCTCTTCATCAATAAATGCGAGAAATAATTTTAAATGTTCCTTTTAAAAAGATTGATTTACGCTTGTATAATAACATTTATTTGGCAGTCAATTTTTTTTTCTACGTAGCCTCCCAATCATTGCTACACTACCCCTTCGAGAAATAACTCCCAATTTTTAAATTACTCCCTTATTATTACTGAAAAAGAAAACAGAACCCCAACAATTTAGCTTTTGGGGAAAACTGCGAAATGTCAGATGTAATTACTTTTACGGCTCAGAAAAACGAAAACTACAAACCCAAAATGGCGTAAACACTCTCTCCATAACTTTAAAAGAAGAAAAAAGAAAAATTACCGAATCGAAAACCAAAAGAAACTTGGGAGAAAGTAAGAAAAGTAACCATTTTTTAACTCTCTTTTGCATCATTTACTTGAGTACGTCCGTTCTGCTTCACCAATTAGTCTTGCAAAATGCTAATCTGTTTCCATAAAATGCATTCCGTGTTAAAGTAAACATAGCGAGTTAAAATTAGGTAGAAAATTCTTTGGGAAGAATGATTCGTAGGCGACGTGGAAAATTCTTATTCGATAAAAGAACATTAGATTTAACCCAGGGGCATCTTCGAACTCATAGAGTTACTTTCCCGCTCTAATGTTCTCAATCAAATCACACACGACGCCCATTTGCATAATTGGCTTTTTACAGCGGAGCCCTTCTTTGCAAAATTAAGTTTAGGAATGAAATCGATACGCAAAGATTCTTCTGACTTGAGCTTCTTTGCTTCAAACTGATAAGCTGTGTTTAAGCAAGCGTATGAAACAAAGTTTAGTATCTCGAAAAGATTTTTAAGCAAGATTTGTTTGAAGGGAATGTCCAAAGTTACAAGCAGAATATCGGGTTTTGTAAGCTTTTAAAGTTAATTATATGTTCATATGTGTTTAAACTTTTCATAAGCGTTAAAATTTTATAAATTGTTTCTTTTCTGATCAATACGAAAAGTTTAATCTTCTATTTTTATGCTAATTATTTACTCTTGAAATACAAAGAAAATGTATCTCTTAACCTATTATTTACCTTTATAAATGTTTTCGTACTCATATACATATTTTTTTTATTTCAACATAATTTTTTTAAAAAAGGTGGAGGGTTGTTTTGACAAAAATATTGAATTGATTGCTATAAAAATTGTTTGAAAATAAAGAAAGAATATGAAACAAAGTTTATTAGATCGAAAAGAGTTTCAATCAACATTTGTTTGAAGGGAAAGCACAAAGTTACAAGCAGTATATAGGATTTTGTAAACTTTTAAGGATAATTATATGCATAGATGTATTTAAGCTTTTTATTAGCTTATAATTTGCCAAAAAGATTTTTTTGATAAATAAGCAAAGTTTAATCAGCTATTTTTATGCCAATTATTTACTCTGGGAATACAAAAAAAATGCTTTTCCTAACATATTAGTTATCATTATAACTTTTTTGGAACTCATATTTTTTGTTCATTTCAACATAATTTTTTAAAAATTGGTTTCGTTTAGTTTAATATGTTGAATTAACCACTGTAAAAGCTACATATTCGATAAAAATGTTTGAATATAAGGAAAGCATATGAAATAAAGTTTAGTAGCTCAAAAAGAGTTTTAAGCAAGATTTGTTTGAAGGGAAAGTCCACAGTTAGAAGCAGGTTTTAAGGATAATGGTATTATATATAGATGTATTTTAGCTTTTACATCTGCGTTAAAATATTCCAATTAGTCTTTTATGAGTTTGGAAAAGTAAGCAAAGTTTAATCTTCTATTTTTATGCTAATTTTTTACTCTTGGAATACAAAATAAATGTTTTACCAAACTTATTATTTACCACTATAACATTTCGCAACACTTATATTTTTATTTATTCCTACATAATCTGAACTTTTATTTTTATTTTTGATTGGTGTATTTACATGTTGAAATGACCACTATAAACGCTACAAATTCGATAAAAATAATAATTCAAGTTAAAAGTAAAATTATTTAATATTAAAAATTCTCAAAACAGACTTTTCATCCATATTCTATTCATAAAATTAATTTAAACATTTTTTAAATCAGAGTTCTTTTTCATATAATTAAATATTAATCAAGTTAAAGAAGGGCGTATATTCATCTCAATACTTTGATAAATATGTATAATTTTAGAAATTTGTTTTATTTCCTCACTAAATTTAGCTGTAAATATTTATATTCAAATGTATCAGCAAAAATAGCTCCAAAGAAGCTTTTTAAAATAATTCCCGAATGCGCAATTAACTGTATAAATAATGATGTTATGATGTTATTTAATTCAAAAATAGAATTTTTCTTTTATTTTAATTGCTCTAATATTCGATTATTATTACCGTGGTATTTCTTGATAGTTTAAAATATATATAATCTTAAAAAGACATTTCTTAGCATTTAATAAATTTGGTTATTCATCATATTAATACACTTTTTAACAAAACTACAGATATATTAACTATTAAAATATCTAACTTACTACAACTCAATTAACTAACTAACTTACTACATTAAATTAATTACAAAATTTTGGTTTGTGCTAATAATTACATGTGTAATATTTATTCGAAGTAAAAATTATTCATTTCCTTCATGATTAAAAGTCCAGTAGTGTAACGAATATTTGATATTTTGGGTTAAAACAATAAAACATAATCATAATAGTTTTTTGAATATTATCCAAAATATTATATAATATTAATTATATGGAAAGAACTATCCGTTTCTTCCGGTTTACTCAACCTATTATAAACTTAAATCTCTATTATAATCTCCCTATTGTACATCGTATCTCTATCCCAGTAAATCACATGTGCAAAATGCAAGCCGCAATAATAATAAAAAAAAAACATAACATATTTTTTATTCCATCAACAAAATCTTTGTTAGGCTCAATAAATAATGCTGGTAGTTTCTTTCATCTTAAGTTGCGCATTGAAGATCTCAAACAAATTTAATCAATTTCAATTTTGAGAAAAACACTTCACGGCTTCAGCCTCTTAGAGCAATACTTATATAAAATCTTAAAATAACGACTGAATCAGAAATGGAATTTATAAATAATTTTGACTGCCTTTTGAACATTTTTCTTTACTTATGGAATTGTTTTCTGCTTAACTATGCTCATGCAAACCGCATTCATTGAATTATGTGTCTAATTTTGCTGTCTATTTAGAAAGAGAAATCAAAAGAAAACAGCCTTTTTCAACATCTACTTGCTACACTACTGTTGAATTCATAAATATTGACACATGATATTAGAAATATTTGAGCAAAGTTTACACGGAAAATTGTGAAACATTTCACATTCTTCAAGGCATTCTAAAAGGTTAAAGGCTCGACCCTCCGGTCTAAGACTCCACCCTGGGTGGTGGTGTCTGGCACATGTCGTATCACAAAGTCCTCCGTGTTGAGAGATATACCACTGGGTGAACTGAATCAGAGGTGATAGTTTTCTGATTCAGGTCTAAATTACGAACTGTGGGTTAATAAATGAGATAAAAAAGGATAGTGACGCATGTATAGCTAAGTCATACTCTTGACCCTAGATGGCGCTGCTGAAAGAACAAGTAAAAAGATGCCTTAAAATGGCTGACTATTATAGACAGCGGGCTTGTCAATGACAATTACCATTAGAAACAATTAGAAATAGATGTTGTAGATCCTTCGTATTTTCTAATCATTATGGAGTAAACAAATACATGGAGAGATTATTTCAGGTGGACCTGTCGTACCGGTACTTTCATCTAAAATATTGAAAAGCAAGTAGCTCGGATTACAAATGAAGAAAACGTTATAGAGCAAACGTAGGATCTGTCGAATTGACATTTTCGTCTAAAATATGAAAAGCAAGTATCTCGAATTATAAATGAAGATAAAATTATAGAAAAAGAATTGCATGATATAATGCGTGGAATATTTATGATTTTGTATAAAATTTCTAAATATAAGTTCGGTTTAATAAGTTCATTTCAAGAAGATTAGATAATTAAAAAGTTCACGTCTTCTTTAAACAGTATTTTACAGTAGGCTCATCAAAAACCCAATTTTCATTAGATAGCTACCTAACAATTTATCTGAAGGCTGTTTAACGATGCCATTTAAATATTTGCTTTGCTTCAGTTTAATTTTCTTTTTAAAAAAACCGAATACATTTGATCGCAAACATCTTGTTCAAACTGTCAAACCGTTTTTACTCTCAAGAACAACCTTAACAAATCACCATGTTTAATTTGAGGCAACTATCACTTACTGCAGTTCTTTTTTTTCCATTCATTATCAGAATAAACTCTTCCTTTTTAAGACTGTTAAAATTGCTAACACACATACAACACAGCAACACCTTCCCCCCCCCCCCTTTTCGGATATAATTGAGAGATCAAACCTTTCTTACTCTTTTAAAAGAAGTGTCATTAAAATAAGAAAGAAAAGAGAAAAAAAAACTATTTTCCTTGCTTCGGAACATAAATGATAATTAATGTGTATTAAATTTGCATGGTGGAACAGAAAAAAATATTTGCAACGGAGGATGAAGTTTTCAATCACACGAAAATAAGCAATAAATATTCATGTGAGGAAAGAGGATGATAAAAAAATAAAGAGAACGAAGACTGTCATAAAACAAAGGATGATATTTTTCAATGTAATTAACGCATCTTTTGAGGTTCTTGGTTCGTCGCTTCTGTTGTAAGGAGTTAAAGTATAGGATGAAAATAAATGAAGGAGGGGAGAACGTGTTCTCATTAATGAATTTTTTCGTTGTCACTTTATTTTTTATCAGTTGTTTGTAGTAGTTTGCTGTTAGGAGTGAAAATAAAATAACATTTTCGTATCGAAATGGTGTGCGACTCGATAATTATCCGAAATGAAATAGAAAGGGATTGCTTTATTCAAATATTATAATATTTGTTTTTGTGTATCTAATATTCGAGGAGTTTTTTGTATTTTCCCTCATGTTGGGTTGGCATAATATGGACAGATATGGGTTTTGTGTCATAAAACAACACAAAACCAAACCAAACCAAACCAAACTTTCCTGCCAGGTATATTCTCGGACAGTTATAAGGTGCCAAGTAGGCAGTGCGTGTGTAGAAAGTGACTGATATATGTTTATCACAACTTCACAGCATTAATTCAAGAATTGCTTTCTTGTACATAAGTTGCCGTTTCAATATTCCTGAATTTTTCTTTTTCACTTCTTCTTCTTGCATACAGCCGACCACCCCGCCACCACTGAATGTAGCAGTAACGACAGGATTTGTTGAAGGGGAATTTCTTTTTCACTGAGTATCATATTAAAAGTATGGATATTTACACAAAAATACATGGTAAAATAAAAAGATCAGCTGTATTAAATTCGGAAAACTATAGAAAAGTGGTAAATAAAATTTAAAAAATAACCTCATTGCCCATCAGAAAGAGCAAAGAATGTCAAATTTAATCTACAATATCTGATTCCTTTTTTCACACCAAAAAACCTCCAAATTCTACAAAAGCGTGCGCAGTAAAAAAAGCAATACAATACATCGATTTGTATTTGTCCCGTCGGGACAATTACTTGCCATCTACCAAACAGTGTCTTTTTTCAACTTTTCTACGCATGAGCTGCCTACTGGCAGTCTTATGACTGACCGAATATAAATCCGGTATTATACGAAATATGGAATTAAAGCAGTAGAATAGTATACGAATGAATCAGGACGTCTGACACATCTTCACATTTCTCATCTCCATGAGCCCGGAAAACCACTTTTATAATATATATATATATATATATATATATATCTACCTATAATTTAGAAATGCTTTGAGTCAGAAGAATGAACTTTTCTAGGTTATCTACTAAAAAATTGTAGATTTTTATCAAAAATTTTACCTGTGCATGAATTTATGTTTAGTCTGTTGTTGCTGAAGCAATCAAAAGAAGAGTTTGTCGAATGTTAGATGAATAAGCAAAATAATTGTTGAATAATCTGTCACATTAAATAAAATATCTCCTGAAATAAATATAATATTGAAGTATATGCTGAATCATGGCTATGCTTTTGAAATACCAATCCAAAATTGTGAGTCATCTCATTCAACTTATCTAAACTCTATCTATAATGTATCTCAGTTATACTTCGATCCAAAATATTTATAATCATTTTGAATAACAGAAATGGCAGTTTATATCTATGCATGAGCTATAACATTAAATTTCTATAGGTGAGAGTTGAAACTTAGAATGCAGAGAATTAGGAAAATGAATCATCTAGATATAATAAAATGAATAACTCGAAAAAATGTAGATATTTTAATTTAATTTTTTTATTAAAGAGGATTCATTCGCGAGTTTTTCGTTAAAATTCAGCATAATTTATCGACAATAGTACTAGCTGCCTAGTTTCTGAAATTTTAGAATAGGACATCCCGAATATTTTGAAGGCATGATCGTTAAGTCTTGGCTTTAAGGTTAAACAAAGATAAAATCAAAATAATATTACTCTGTATAAATGATGCATGTACCTCATATCAGTTGCCTTCTACTTATTGTGGAGCAAAATTTTGACAAGGAAATCAATGGCAATAATAGCAACTAAAACTAAATATTATTTAAAATTCTGAAAGTCCTTGTCCTTTCCCATTTGTCTTCTTTAAAATGATATCTTACGTAGTTTGTACTGTATAAATTATACATATATTTCTAAACTCAGTCTACATAAGCAGAACAAATTGGTGAAATGTGTTTATTTTGCTATTCATATAAATATTTTCATCACCAGTGAAAGCGGTCTCTCCAAAACATTCTCACATACTCCCTAATAAAGGTGTTCTCCCAGATAATACCGTACATGAAACTGCAGTACAATAGTTACGAAATATTAAACTTTGACATGATTTTGGTATTTTACCATGATGACATGAATTTGGTGCCGTACAGGAAACTAGAGTACAAAAGTTATGAAATATTAAACTTTGACATGAATTCAGTATTTTAATGTAATTTATCGTGTCATCAGAGAGTTTTTTGGCTATTAATCCCTGCCATGCGGCAAACATCAAGTTAAAAACAGATATAAATTGAAAAAGGGAATTTGTATTTACAGTCATTTTACCCAATCGATTGAAATCCCAATTTCGCACAAAAAAATTACTTAGTGTCGCAAACTCTCACAACAAATTTGATACATTTTAGTCATTGCCTTTCTGAGCAATAGAGTTTGAAGGTTTCTAAGAGTATAGACCAGTGATGGGAAAACTACGGCCCGCGGAAAGGTTTAATCCGGTCCGTTTCAGAGTGCCGCAGTGAGAATGTTTGAAAGCATTCTTACTTCGTAATGTGACGACCCGCATAAAAACTACCTGCGGCGATATTCAAAACACAATAGTATTCTGGACAAATCCATCCGACCCAAACAATTTTTTATTCAATTACCATGGATGAAAGTACAGATATCAGCGATACTGCGCAGTTACTCATATTTGTAAGAGGAATCAACGCCCACTTTGAAATTACAGAACTTTCAGGGCTGCAGTCAATGAAAGGAACAACGACTGGTGCCGATATATTTTGTGAATTTGAAAATCGCATCTATAAACTTCGTTTACCTATTGATATGTAATGTAACTACAGATGGTGCTCCTAATATGGTTGGAATCAATCAAGGATTTGTTGGGAAATTTAATTCTAAGTATCCAGAAAATGATGTTTTTTTTTTTTGCATTGCCTTATAAATCAGGATGCTCTCTGTAAATCGGCTTTAGATATTGACCATATACTTAATATTGTTGTAAAACTAGTAAATATGACTCGTTCCAGAGGATTATTACATCGTCAGTTTCAACAGTTTTTGGAGTCCGTACATGCTGAGCATTCCGATATCCTGTATTATTCAAAAGTTCGTTGGTTAAGTGCTGGAAAAGTATTTGAAAGAATTTGGTATTTAAAAGACGATATTGTGAATTTTCTTCTTGATAAAGACATTTATAAACAATTTGACGTCTTAGAAAACGAAAAGTGGCTTTCTGATTTCGCTTTTTTCACAGACCTCCTCGTACACATGAATCAACTTAATTTCAAATTGCAAGGGAAAAATCAGTTTCTTCACGATATTTGGCAATACCTGAAGAGTTTCAAATTACAGTTATTATTATTTGCTAATCAGATCTCTAAATCTGATTTTTCTCATTTTCCAAGAATACAATCTTTAAAATTCACTATATCAAACAATAAGATTAAAAAATACGAAATTAATTTGAGAAAACTATCTTCAGAATTTAAAAGATTTCAGGACTTTAGAAAAATGGAACCAAAGTTTATTATTTTTGCGACCCCCGTTCAATGTTAATTACGAAGAAGTTGATGTAAAATTTCAACTTGAGTTCATAGAACTGAACTGTAATACTCTCCTGAAACAAAATTTTCATACAGTACCATTACTAGAATTTTATAAAATTTAAGTCCAGATAATTTCCCAAATCTAATTACTCATGAAATGAAGATAATGACAATGTTCGGCTCATCTTATATATGCGAACAAATCTTTTCAACAATGAAACTTAGGAAAACTTCTTTAAGAAACAGAATTACAGATGAGCACCTTTCATCAGTTTTAAGAATTTCTTCTTCGCAAATGGAACCGGACTATGATGAAATTTTGATAAAACAGTCTCAATTTCATTTTTCTCATGCACCAGTAATGACACCAGAAAATAAAGTGATAATACTTCACTTCAAGAACTACACTAAATTCATTTTATATTTTGTGCTTATAATTTTCTTACCTTTTGCTTTTTTACTATTAAAATAATAAGTGTATGTAATAATATATGTATATGTTTATAGAACACATAAATTTTTTAACGATTAAGCATTATTCTTTGGCCCGCTACGATCGTCTAGTTATTACAAATGGCCCGTCTTAAAAAAAGTTTCCCCACCGCTGGTATAGACCAACAAATGACCCATTTTTGACGTTGGCTCAAAATTCGGTAGGTATTTTGACTACAGATGGGAAATATTTGTATCGAATTTTATCTGTCTGGCTCTCTTTGTATTGTTGTTCATCGTACTAATATATTTTCTAACAGACGTACTTCTGTTCAAAGAATTTTTCTCAAAGTTTGGCAGACATTTGTAAATTTTGAGAACTACCATATGTCAAATTTCATCCGTCTAGATCAAAGTGTTCTTGATCTGTCTTTTTCACAAACTGACGGACATTTTCTAACAATGCATTTTTCTATCTCAGGGAGATCTAAATCGAGGATATTTATCAAAGTCTCGAGTTCGAATTTTCTGATGATTACTATATTTTCTTTATACTAAGCATACGAGGAATAAATAACGAGAAATAAATAATTTTTTACATTAAAATAATATTTGTGATTGTTTATAATTTATAGATTACGAAACTATTTTCTCACCTGCTAAGAAGATGGATATCCAAAGGCCTTTTCTTAAGACTTCTAACAAATTCATCATCATCCTGATAAGGATAAGAAGGTTAATTTAAAAAGAATCGTCGTCCATGAAAAATAATTAGTTCTTGCTCAACAGACAGTATTTAACACGTGTGCTGGAAATTGATCATTCAAAATTCAATCAATCTTCCGTGCAAGATTGATTCGATTGAAGAATGAACCGTGTTTGCTTGGGGGAAAAAATAAAGATAACTTCATTAAGGAATGTAATTAAAATTTTTCGTAAACAAGCCTTTGATGAGTTGAGGTAACTGATTAATTTGGTGGTGGGGATTTTGTGTCTTGTGTATTAATCTGCATCTCAAACATGGATGCAAAACCAAAGTATATTTTTATAGTAAAGATAACAAGTTTTTTGTTGCATGAATTATTTTATTCCAAAGCTAAAAACAAAAGGAGCATTGTATTTTGAAACATGTGTGATTATGATTTATAATCATCCTTTCAATTTCAAAGGCATATGAAATTGGCTTTTCGGAACTCTCAAAATTTGGGTTAATTTTTACATTAAAATTGCCAAAACAAACTTTTAATTTAAAATTCATAATTTTATCTATATCACTATCATTAGCTTCTTCGGCTGGTTTGCAAAACCAAATGTAATCTGTCGATCTGGATAAAACAGAATGATTAAACCACAGCGGTCAGCAATACTGATGGGAACTGTGGTTGAATCCTAAGGTTCTTAACACGCCATGGCACAACCCTTCTCTAAGGAAGTATGTTTCTTTATTAGTTTGGGATAGTCAGTCCACCACTGCAGCGAGAACCAACCACCATACTATAAGATTCTCTTTTTTCAGCACCCACCCCCTGTAGTGGAAATAATATTATTCATATGGCAGACTTCCAGTAAAATAGATTCCTTGATATAGAGTCGATATCTGTCCCCAAAAGCTATTGAATATCGATGACACCAATGGAATTATAAAAAGTAATGTTGTTTCTACTTTAAACCAATAAAACTATTATATGATGAATTACCCATAATTTTTTATAAAGTTTTTAAAAAAATATCTATTCTTTTTTTATTCTTTTTGTACTACTTTTTTTTTCATTAAATCGTTTACAAAGCATTCAAAAAAGACAGTATTCTAAAGATCGTGATATTTCGTTAATTTCTATGTTTAAAATCTTAGTAAATATAGGAAAGGAAAACACACTTTTAGGTGGTATTTGCTTATGTTTGTTTGGTTACTATATACAAAAAAAAGTATTAATTTAGTAGAGTGAAATTTAGCATACTGATTTTGAATTGGTGTTGTTAATTTCTATGAAATTTAGAATGAAATCCATATATGGGAAGTGATATTGTCTTTATTTTTCAGCACAATTAAACAGCATAGCAGTAAAATTTCAAAATAAAAGTAAAATTTACTACAAACATTTAATGTATATATTTCTATCAAATTTTCAACCAAGATCCTCTCTGTTTTAAAGGACTACAGGTCTGTAATTTAAAATTCATTTTGTGGCTTGGTAGTAAGTTCTCGGCTTGTAAGTCTTAGGATTCGACGTTGGAGATCCGATTCTCCCGAAAATCAATGTATTAAGGGGGAGGGGTTGTTGGATGTTAAATTCATGAGGCCAAACATTCTCCTGCTGGTGCGGTGTATTGTAAAGGGGGGGGGATGCCAGCTCAAGTGTCGTCCTCTTCAACTGACCAAGGAAATTTTATGAGGTTCAGAATTATGAGATCCATGCAAAAATATCCCTAGTGCTGTTTTACAACTGGACGCAAATATAAATAAATAAACTAAACTAATCTCATATAAATGCATTAACTCAAAAATGCCACAACTGGCTTGAATGAAATTTGGTAACTAAAGTTGTTATTACATGTTGGAATTTCGGTTTCATTTGTTCGAGGGAAAAATTTATTTTTAAAATGCATGTTTGGTTCTGTTCGCTATAGTAAGAAAATCAAAACACACTTAGGCGGTTCATTAAAATAAAGTTGAGGTTCACTATTTTGCCTATGATAACGTTTATTCAAAAACCGAAATTTTGAAAAATCGGCTTTTGAATTTCATGTTTCCAAGAAACTGATTTAACCCGGTTTTCGAATTTTGGAATAGTGAAAGAAATGGAATAGTAAAAAATATTTTATTTCAATTATACGAAAAGGCAAAAAAAAAAAAAAAAAAAAAGAAATCAATATCAAAGTTAAAATGCATTATATATAAATAAAAATTAAATATTAGATATACATATTACTTACACAAAATAGCAAAAACTTAAAATTTTTTGAAACATTTCATTTTGTTTTCACTAATTTTAAATTCTCCCAAGGAAATAGGATGTAAAAAAATATCCACTGAATAGTGGCTAAATCTTGTTCTTATTTTGGATACAATATTACTTAAAATTGTTCACTAGCTACACAAATTTGATTTTACAGTTTTCATGGTATCAAATAACAAATCTAAGCTTCTTTTTTTATTAGTTTCCTCTAATAATGAAAAACAAGCTTTTAGTGTCTGGATTTGTAAGTTTTTCTTCAGGTTCTTCAAGAAACTTATTAATTGTTTATTTCAAGGCCCCATTTTAAAAGGCATCACTTTGATGAGCACTTTCTACGATATGATCTTTATCATAATTGACTCCTACTTAAGAATTTGGAAATGTTCTCGAAAACATATGTCCATATAACTTAATAATTTTAGTTTTAGAAGCGGAAGAAAGTACACTAGATTTCTTCAATGACGTAGAAATGTTTTCAGGAGTTCGCAAATATGAAAAAAAATTGCAATTCTGCTTGTCTTCTTTATTAATTTACTTTTCTAAAACATATAATAATTTCATATTTATTTCAGAGTTCAAATTTTTTAGTTCCTTTAACAGAAATTCAAATATTACCATTGCTGAGGGCCTTAAGCCCTCGGATGCTAAACGAATCGGTCTGAACCAATAAAAGTCATTTTTTTAAGACTGAATTTTTAGTAGTTCCAGAAAATAAGTATTCAAATGTGACAGATTTACTTAAAAAGACCTATTTTAGAAAACATGGTTTGGAAAAACATTGATATATATCTATGATTCAAATTTTGTCTAGAGAATGAAGAATGACACATATATTAGGTAATATGTAAGTCTATTTCAGACAGACACTCTTGTTGATTTATTATTTATTCACATTAGTGAGTGAAAACTAGAAAGGATTTCTTATTATTTGATTTTGTTTCATAATTTCTGATACTTAAAATTTATAGATAAATAATTTTTGATCGCAAAAGAACTATTGAGTGCTTCAAATGAAGAATATATTATTTACTGCCTTTGTTTGTTTAAATGGTTAATCAGCATTTATTACAGCTTTTATTTGTTTAAACTGTGGATAAGTACTTGTTAAAGCTTTTATATGTTTAAACTGTAGATTAGCATTCATTACAACTTTTATTTGTTTAAATGGTGGATGAGTATTTAGTACAGCTTTTGTATGTTTAAATGTCTGATCAGTATTTTTTACAGATTTTATTTATTTAACGGCTGATCAGCATTTGTTCTTATCTATCGATAGTCATTGAATTGTGAACCGATCCATGCTTCAATATTACTAATTTTTCAAGCATAATTTTTAATGTAAATTGTATATTTTTATGCAATTATACAGCCAGGATCCACAGGAACCCTTGTTAAAGTTTCAGTGATTATCTGATTTAAATGAGACTCATTACTCGTGGAAATCAGCAGGATGTCTTTCTAAATCAATTAAGCAGTCCCATCATTACCCTGCTAAAGAGCTCGGAAACAAGCTCGAGCAGTGATTAACCTTCGTTTGACTTCGCTTCCTCAATTTCGTTTGTTCTGGAACCGCTGCTTAAAAATTAAGCTTGAACATGCCAATTAGTGGGTTAATAACTCTTCTGCAATTTTAAGAAACGGATTTCGTAAATGTCATCTCTTCAAGCGTTTTACAAAAGAAAATGTCCTTCTTCTGTAAAATATGGTTTTGAAATATGTTTATACTGCGATGTCCTAGAAAATCTTTAAAGAAATTCTTTTGCAAATCAGGTTCAGGTATTTTATTTCCAAATACTACTTCATTATAATTTATTTAATAGTTATTTTTAAGAAAATGATCGTTTGAGTACTTAATAAGTAATAATTTTTCAAGAAAGGCTATGTAGATGAAGAAAGTCAGATATTAATACTTGTAGGATGTTAAATATTTTATTAATATTGTCTTTCTTTTATTTTCAATACATCTTATGCAATTTGAAAAAAAATTGCCTGCCTATGAAATACATGTGTTTCCAATCAATAGAAGATCCATTAACGTAATTTTAATACATGGTAAATTCTTCTTGTATACAGCCGACCACCCCGTCACCACTGAATATAACAGTATCGACAGGATTTGTTGTGGTCAACTGCTGAATAAGTATTGTCCAGCCTTACATTGACCAAACAGTCAAACATTCCTTTTGGGGTAATAAATAGCTGTCTTTCTCCCCATCTGCATACTCTCAAACAATTGGGATGAAACTATCCATTTATAACCTCATATCCTTCAGGGTTTTGAGATGACCTGGTACCATCACTAATGTACTTAAATCATTATTTACAATCTTCAGGTTTTTCCTTAACTACTGAGACCTCTATACATTCCATTAAATAGTGGTTAACCGTAACCATTTCTCCACAAATGCACTTATACTCCTGTGTTATTTTAAATCTTTGGAGATATGCAGGAAATCTCCCTTGTCCAGATCTTATTTGGATTATAAGTGGATTGTATCTTCTTATTTTTATTTCCGGATTAGGAAAAAACTCGAAAGTTACTCTTCCTTTTTCAGACATATACCATCTGTCAAACCATTGTAGTTATATTTATTCTGTCAATATCCCTTTTAAGACACCACTTGATTTGGGAACAATAATATCAACACTTTCTTTCTTAGTCGCCAACTTCGCATTGCCATCCGCCTTTTCATTACCATATATCGCAATATGGGCCTTAATCCAGTTCACCTAGACCTGTTAATTTTAACACTTTTTATATTTTCTTTTATCGTCCCTATTACGTTTTTACAATTGTGAAATGACTATATGGCTTGTAAATACATGGTAACTATCTCTAATCTGGTATTTGTTGGAGTGTCCAGAGTACCGAAAATCAAATAGGCCCCGCTACCATTGCTTGTAGAAAACAACAATACATTCGCATCATGTAAGAATAAGTTAAATAGACAAATCCAGTACTGGAACACATTGTCTGTAGGAAAGAATAGCCCATCAACAAATAACATTTTCCAATACCTATGAACGAATAAAAAGAGTACTTTAGTAATGAGAATCGAATTAAAGAGAATCGATCATATATATAAAGACCAATTCAACCTAACCAGTAAATTTTCTAAGACAAACTGCGCCCTCCATAGATTAGAGTTCACTAATGTTTGACTCAAGTTTCAATTAAATTTAATAAGTTAGACGAAGAGGACAGTAGTGGAATACTTAAAACTTTAATGAATAATTCAAGATATGTTATATTTACAAATAATTTTGTTGCATTCATAGCATTTTATGTTATTTTCAAAATGCAACAAAAGGTCAGATGTATTGTCATTTTCGACAATGCATCTAAAAACCATAATTTAAATAGTTTTAAAAAAATCCAATTTTTCAAATTTTTTCTTTCGAACGTAGTCGGATACCTTAAATCGCGATTCCTTTGACGCTACTAATTAGTCCGACCGAAAAAAGTGGTTGATTTCTTGGTTTTCTCACTTGGGAGCGCCACTTGTTTAGGACCTCTGTTTCTCTTATCTTCTGTTTCGTCGCATCTCTTATTCGTGGGAAAGCTATCAATTTTATTTTTCAGTGAAGAGTGCTATGCGGATTTTATGTTCGGCGTGGGAAAAATACAATCCAAATTTGAAGCCAAAAAAATATTCAGATTTGTCTTTCGTTAGACGGTTTCCTATTTTTAACAATTATGCTCTTTTTAATTTTTTTCAGTATTTTTCTCATAAAGTTATAAAAAAAAACTATTGTGCATGAAGTTCCAGAAAAAAGCGCTTAAAACACGAACAATGTGCAAAACAGACAACATGACGTAGGTTAAACAAAAAGACACTCCTTAGTGTTTCGAAAAATTTCATGCCAAATAATGAGCCAAATCATTCCATATATTTTGATTTTTCACATCAAATTCTTCTTCTTTTTTGCTTTCTGTTTGATATTTAAATGTTTAATTCTAATTTAATTCTAAATGTTTAATTCTATCTGTTTTTAGCATTTTACTTTGATAATTCTAATTCTTAATTTATACTTTGTATCAAATTCGATGCGAACCTATATTTTTAAAATTTCTATAAGATATAATTTAGAAATTTCGTCATAAATTGTATTTTTAATATTTTACATTTTTCAAATTAATTTTCATTTAAATTAATTTCAACATAAAGGAAATTACATTTTCACATGTTTAATATGCAATAATTATTATTTTTAATTTCAGTTTCTTTTCAACCTGTTTCAATATTGATAAAAGGTAATTTTTCCCTTTCACTCGTAACGTACTCGTGCAGCTTAAATTTTATTGTTTTGTCCCAAACATATTTTTGAAAAATTAGTTCAAATATTTCTTTAAAAAATCGTAAAAAATAGAAGCTTAAACTATATGTTAAAACTTTAATACCATTAAAAAGCTAATTTTTTAATCTTTAGTTTGATGTAAAAACCACCTTTGTGTGATAATAATTGTGGAAGTTAAAGCGGAAAAATGTCGGAATTTCACGTAATTTTTAATTAATGCAAACTTTAATAAAAAAAGTTCGAAAAAAAGTCTCCAAGGTGTGCATTCCTGATATCCAAGGTATACATGTACGAAATTTGGGTGCTGTAGGGGGAATGGTTTGGCCTTTGGAGCGCCAACACACACACATTGAGCTTTATTATAAGTATAGATATAGATACATATAAATTCTTAAAAATTCATAATTAGAACTATTTTTATTAGAAATTTGTGCAATTTTTTCGAAAGACTTTCATACACTTTTTAAACGAGAGGTGTGCGATACGATCTTGTTCTCTAAAAAGAATTTTGTTCTAAACTTATAAATCACATTGATAGGGTTTTTATATCATATTTCGAAAATTTTAAAGATCCGCCTTTGAAAGGTTTAAGTATATTGAGTTACATTATTTATATATTTTTAAATTTCTAGTAACTCTCTGAATGCTTATAATTTTAAATCTCTCAGAATTTTATAAATTTAATGTTTCTACTTTTACAACTTTTTTAAATGAGCAAGAATGACAAAAGTTGCATTTAAAATTTCGGAATAATACCAGTCCTGATGGTAAAATTCTGCAAAAATGAAATATCTGTTGTCTCTGCAGCCATTATGAAGATGCGCGCTGCATGAAGTATTACCATACTTTTCTACTTTTTCTACTAGGTATATCTATGGAAATGTAGTGTCTTCTATCCATAATTCATGCTTCAGTTGCCTCTCGTGTGCATTTGTTTGCAAGATTTTGGAGCGGTTTTAGTAAACAGCTCGAAGTAAAAGGGTCGATATCAGTTTATTAATGGCTGTTTGAATGTTTGGGATCTACACAAAGCTTTTTTGGGGGAAGATTTGACTTTAGCATTTAGAGAATCTTGCTTTTAATATTAAAAAATAATATAAGTATATATTATTGAAAATACATTCGAAACAAATTTTGCATGTGTATAAGTATATAATTTATTGATTGCATTTTGTAGAAACATTTTTCTCCTTGCAACGAAATTTTTATTCTTATGAATACAATAAAAGAACTAAAACTGTGTTATTGTAAGAACATGATGTTGTTTTGAAACTTCAAAATGCCCGGGCAGAAAATTCACGATTGATCTCCTTGGAGGCCTTTTTTGCCTTGAGAGTTACTAGGAAAGGATAAAAAAGGTTGTCACATTTGTCACAAACTTAAGTCTAGCCTTCACCATATATGACATGGGCATGTTGTGCTAGATAAAAAAAACAATTTTTTATAGCACGTATTAAGAAATATTTAGACTATTAAAAAGGTAAAAGATCTAGTATGTCAGTAGACAAAACAATCCACTAAAAATATACCTTTGAAAAGTGTGTACTTCTATTGTGTACGTATACCTTAAGCTTAAACAAAAAGGAATTCTAGCAATTGCAAGCAGGTGATACTCATATAATGCATTTTTGGGAAATTTTTTAAAAATTCTATTACAATTTAAGATCAGAATATTTATCTGATTATTTATTCGATTAATTCAAGAATTTAATGTGTAGAGTCAAGTACTTGGCTGTAAAATATTTATATCTATATAAACAGGAAAGCAGAATATAATTATCTATGCACAGGAAACATTTACAAGGCATGTTCAAATGAAAAGATGCGAAAAGACACAATAGGTGTAAATGGAGACTTTATTCAAGCTATACACCATAGGCCTGATCTTAGCGATTCCATTGATTAGAGTGTCGAAAAATTCATACCTGCTGCTGTGACGAGACTCAGTCCATCACAGCTTCTTGAATCGACTGTCCGAATTGAAACGCTTCCCTTTCAGTTGCTTTTTCAGGGGAACAAACTCGGTGCCATTGGATCCGTAGATGCATAACATAACCACTAGACAAAAGTCTACGTTCGTGTCCGAGAGTTGTTACTTGGCTTATGAGCTTACCATTGCATTACTCCCCATCTAGTGAGTTGGATGCAGATGAACGCTGATATCGTACCAAGTGTTTTTGGAGGGTGATGAACATTTAATCGCTCCAAGTATTAAGGCGGGCGACGGAGGATTTTTTTTAAAAATCGTGCCAAGTATTAGGACTACTTTTGCTACCGGTAGATGTCACCAGTAAGGATGCGTTTGTTAGTTCAGAACCAGGGTCAAGAATGCGCAGTCGTTGAAATTCGAATTTTGGACCATTGGTTCCGTAGCCGCATAACATAACTTCTAGACAAAAGTGTAGACTAGCTTTCGTAAGTTGCTATCAAGCTTATGAGCTTACCACCACAATGTATAGCGGAGACTGTCCAGCTGCTCCCACTTGAACTTGCTCAGTTCAGAACTTTTCAACTTGGAGCCGTATGGACGTCCGTTACCATGGTGGATAACTACATTCTCTTTGAGTAGCCCAGACTTTTTGATCTTCAAGGGCTTTTGTAGTTTTAGAAGTGTTTTACAGAACAACATCAGAGTTAATGGTTGTGAAAAAATAACTGAAAGGGAAGCGCTTCAACTCGGGTGGCAAATTCAAGACCAGGAATTCGGAAACAAGGATTCCTTTGGTTCGTTAATGGGATCGATGTGCTTAGACCTATGGCGCTTACTTTGAATTAAATTTTCGAATATACCCACAATGTTTTTTCATATCTTTTTAATAGTAAGCAAACTCCTTGTAGCTTTTTATTTTTCCTTTTAATATATTTTTCACTATTTACTCGTATAAATATATTCTTAAAAATGGCTTGATGATCTCAAATATAAAGAGAAATGTAACTAAAAGAAAACTAGTATCATGAAATCTAAATCAGACTTTCCTACTTCGCAAAATTACTTGAAATCAATCATTACCATAAACAGAGCAGTTATAAAAAATATCGCGCATATCAACTTAGTTTTTTTTAATTTATTTTTCGTTCGTTATTTAAAAACAACAAACTTTAGAAAAAAGATTAAATTAGAAGAAATCAACAGATAATGAATTCTCAGGTTGCATTTATTATTTAATAAAACGACGGTTCATATTTCATCGGGATATTTTTAATTGAAAAAGAGAAATTAGTTTTGAGCAGTTTTGCCTTAATTAATTGTTGGGTTATCTACTTTTCGTTCTTGTTGATTCAAATGGCAAAAATGAGATCGCTTTTTTTCTTTCAACACTGAGAGTAAAAAGAAGTGTTTATATATCGACATAAGATATTCGAAAAAGATCGATTATATCGTGAGAGATTCCCATTACGGATCATCCATCATCTGTTCTTTTTCACAGCTTGAAATTTGCAAGGTTTGAAAAACTAAATCACTAAAACGTTTTAAATATCTGAAGGCTGTTTGCTGACAAATAACTTTTTATCAACATCAGCACAACTCGAAGGGTATTTACAGTAAAAATTAAACTTTTTTTTTAAAAATAATATGCAAGTGTGCAGGTTGAAGTAGTCCGGGGAAAATCCTAAATCCATATCATTTTCAAAATTGATTTTTTCAAAAGAAGTGAATTAATTTCTCATAAATTCAACCTATAAATTTTTTATATATTATTCTTTCTAAACATATAATTTTAAAATCTTTTTATTTATTCAGAAAAACGGATTTTTTTGCATTTTAATCAGATATAATTCTATCTCTCTATCTTTCTATATATATCCGTCTATATCCATCTACATCTATCTATATCAATATATATGTATGTACCTATATGTCTGTCAATATTTATATATCTGTGACTATATATACCTGTCTATATACTATATCTGTATATATCTATATATTTGTCTATATCTATATATCTGTATCTATCTACGTATGTCCATATATATATATATATATATATATATATATATATCTGTATATGTCTATATTTATATAGCTGTATTTATCTACATATGTCTATAATATCTGTATATGTCTATAGGTTTGTCTATATCTATATAGCTGTATCTATTTGTATATCTATCTATATCTATATATCTTTACCTATCTACATCTGTCTATATCTATGTATCTGTATATATTTTTATGTCTATTTATATCTATATATCTGTATCTATCTATATATATATTGTAT
Source organism: Argiope trifasciata (assembly GCA_026543055.1). NCBI lineage: Eukaryota > Metazoa > Arthropoda > Arachnida > Araneae > Araneidae > Argiope > Argiope trifasciata. The sequence goes on along the minus strand of JAPMOQ010001578.1, from coordinate 1,124,668 downwards.
CTATCTACACCTATATGTATATCATTTTGTATGTGTCTGTCAATTACATATTTATGTATATCTCTCTCTATATATATATGTCTATATCTATCTACTTCTATTTATGTGTTTTTCTTTATGTATATATCTGTCTGTATCTAGCTACATTGATCTATATCTATCTATAGCTACTAATATCTATATCTGTCTACATTTATCTATGTATATTCTCTTTCTATCTATATCTGTTTTTATCTATCAATCTATATTTACTTCTTTATTTACTTTTTTACTTACTTTATCAATCTATATTTACTTCTTCATATTTATCTATGTATATCTTCTTCTATCTATATTTGTTTATATTTATCTATGTATATTTGTTTATATTTATCTATGTATATCTACTATCTACATCTGTTCAAATCTATCATTCTATATTTGCTTCTATCTATATCTGTCTACATGCCTCTATATTTATCTATCTCTATATCTATCTATTTATATTTACCTATATACGTCTATCAATCTATCTATCTATGGTTATTTATTTATCTACATCTGTCTATTTATATCTGCCCACTTCTGTTTATATGTATCTATCAATCCGTATATCTATATATAAAAAATTTATTTATCGGAAGCTAAAATTGAAGATACTTGACATATTTAAAAAAAATTACTTTATTTCATTCCAGAAGGCATAGTTTACTTAAAAGTAATGAGTGAAGAAATACGTTAATGTACATAGTAAATTACATACGAAACACAGGAGAAGAAGAGACCAAAATGTCTTCTTTTTGTGGTTTTAGGATGAGATTTTGATGAGGATTTATTTGACTCGAATACTCTTAGAAAAAGGAAATTCAGGTACATTGAAATGAATGTTGTAAATATAGAGGATTTCTATTCCTTGACTTAGACTCTAAGAACATGCTAAAGTGAGCAGTTTTATAGAGCAAGTGTACAATAAATTAAATAAAAAAGGGCAATTGGGTCAAGAAATAAGGAAACATTTTGGGATGCAATTAAACGCAGGTAGTACAGTCTCTTCGATAATATTGTTCCATATTATTTGATATAAGTCAATATCCCTCAATATCATACGCTAATATTGATTAATATCATACAATATTGTACTGTATTTAAATGCTACTAGGGATAGGGACTTAATTAATTTAAAACTAGGATATATACATGTAAAGGTTCATAAATAGATTTTA
>JAPMOQ010001578.1:1101674-1123366 GCA_026543055.1 Argiope trifasciata | reverse complement strand
TATATATATATATATATATATATATATATATACACTGAAGTGACAAAAGTCATGGGATAGCAACATGCAAATATACAGATGGAAGTAGTATCGCAGCGAAAATGTATAAATGCGCAGTTCGTTTTCCAGAGCTTTCATTTGTGTTCAAGTGTTTCAGGTGAACAGGTTTTTCGTGATTTATGGCGGTACGACGAGAATTAACAGACTTTGAACGTGGAATTTTAGTTGGAGCTAGACGCATGGGTCACTCCATTGCGGAAATCGTTAGTGAATACAACATTCCGAGATCCATAGTATCAAGAGTGTGCCGAGAGTATGAAATTTCAGGCATCACATCCCATCATGGACAGCGCAGTGGGCGACCACCTACACTTCAGGACCGAGACCGCCGACGTCTGTGTAGAATGGTCAATGTTAATAGACACGCAACACTTCGTCAAATAACTGCAGGAATCAATGTGGGACGTACGAGGGACGTGTCCGATAGGACTGTGAGGCGAAATTTGTCTTCCTTGGGCTATGACAGCAGAAGAACGATTCGAGTGCCTTTACTGACAGCACGACGTCGCCTGCAGCGACTCTCCTGGGCTCGTGAGCATATCGACTGGTCCCTGGACCAGTGGAAAACCGTGGCGTGGTCAGTCGAGTCACGATTTCAGTTGTTACGAGCTGATGGTAGAATTTAAGTGTGTCGCAGACCCCACGAAGCAATGGGCCCAAACTGTCAGCAAGGCACTGTTCAAGCTGGTGGTGGCTGCATAATGGTGTGGGCTGTTTTTACATGGCATGGACTCGGTCCTCTGGTGAAACTGAATCGATCATTGATTGGAAATGGTTATGTTCAGCTGCTTGCAGATCACTTGCAGCCATTCATGGACTTCACGTACCGACACAACGATGAGATTTTTATGGATGACAATGCGCCATGTCACCGGGCCAGAACTGTTCGCGATTGGTTTGAAGAACATTTCGGACAATTCTAGCGCGTGATCTGACCACCCAGATCGCCCGATAGGAATCCCATCGAGCATTTATGGGACATCATCGAAAGGTCCCCTTCGTGCCTAAACTCCTGCACCATCCACACTTTCACAACTATGGACGTCTATACAGACAGCATGGCTCAATATTCCTGCAGAGGACTTCCAACGTCTTGTGGACTCCATGACACGTCGAGTTGTTGCATTACGCCGTGTAAAAGGAGGACCGACAGGATATTAACAGTCATCCCATGACTTTTGTCACTTCAGTGTATATATATATATATATATATATATATATATATATTAGCTTATATAAGCGTGAGTGTCAGTATATTTTAACTTTTTAAAATGTTATGTATAAGAACCCTCTCATGTGACAAAGAATCTTTGAAATGCGAATTAAAAAAATTCGATTCACCTCTACGTTTTACTCTAATACGATTTATGTTTCATGAACGTTTACTTTCCTGACTTTCTTACCCTTTTTAGCTGCTTGACACTGGGAGGTTTGAGACCCGATTCCACCTAAAACCCTTCTTGTAAGCAAGTCTGATTAAAATAAATTCATTCGAGACCAACTGTCTTGCTGCTTGAATATTATAACTATCTTATTTTATGCACATTATATAGCTTGATAAATTAAATAATCCTCATTTTCTTCAGTCCCATTGAATTCGAACAACCATTTTTTAATTTTTGATTATATAAACTGTATAGATCTTCAAAAGAAAATTTCAAAAATATTTTTAAAAATCATAACTCAAAAGTATCAAATTTTTAAATATATTTCACAAGAAAGCAGTAAATTAAAATTTCAGTGTTAGTTTGTTAGAAGGAAATATGCGATAATGCTCCTATTTTATACACGTTACACACATTATATGATTTGATAAATTAAATTGAACCACATTTTTTACAGCCCCATTTAATTCGAACAACCATTTTCAATTTTCAATCATATGAACCATACAGATCTTTAAAAGAAAATTTCTAAAGGTCATAGATCAAATATTTTTTAACTATCATACCTCAAAAGTAACAAATACTTTAATACATTGAATAAGAAGAGCAGCTAAAAATAAATTTGAGTTTTTTTTTAAGATGAAAATGGTCCTATTTTATATACGTTTTATGCATTATATAGATAAAATTTCTAAAGATCATAGAGCAAATATTTTTAAAAATCATATCTCAAAAGTATCAATTTTTTAAATTTATTTTACAAGAAAACTGAAAATTAAAATTTCGATGTTAGTTTGTAAGAAAAACTTTGAAAGAAAAATTCTGAAAATCATAGATCGAATGTTTTTAACTTTCATATCTTAGAAATATCAAACGTTTTAATACATTGTACCAGAAAAACAGCAAATTAAAATTTTATCTTCTACCAAATTCTACGCAAATTTTTTGCTTCTTTACAAGATATGAAATACTTTCTGACGGCTTGTTGAAAGAGCAAAAGCAATTCATTTTCCTTGAGAATGTTGCGTTCTGCTGCTTTGTTCTTTTTTTCCTGGAAAATTCTACGAGATGGGAATTTGAATTTTTAAAACGTTTGCCGTGAATAAAAAAGAGATTCCGCCGGCAATGTTGATAAGAAGAAGGCTTTTTGAAGTTTTGTAGAATTAGAAATTTCACGAGAGAGGTTGGCTAAATGTTGGTTTATTGAAACAGCTGAAATAATAAATTTCATTGAAAATAAACATGTATCAGAAAGAGGAATGCTTCATTTCGTTAAAATGATAAAAAAACAATAAATTCAAATTATGAAAATAATTTTATTATATAATATGTAGAATTAACTATTTGTTTATTCATAAATTATAAGCGGCTGTACAGTTCATCTGATGGCGATAAATTTTGCCAACTTATTGCTTGCACTTGCGCGAAAGCTATAAGTGTAGGACAGTTATTATATCTACTTTATAAACATGAATTTTTGTTTGTTCGCATTTTATGAGATACCGTACTATTAATATGATGTAGTTCAAACTTTACCAACTCATAGTTTTGAACCAAGAAAATCTATGTTTTTCATTTGATTACTTCTATGTTAGATGCTGATTAATTGGACTGCCAATATTGCCTACCCAAAATCACGCTTGAATAATAGTGTTCGCGCGCATTTCTCCATCCCACCCAATCACCTGATTCCATGTAATCACCTGACTCAATGCAATCACGTGACGCGAGCAGTTGATGTATTTATTACTGTGCTGTTCTGTTTTGTTCGTATTGTGTTTTAATAAAAGCTTGTTTTTAACATGGCTTGTTTATTTTGAAGAGTAATATTTTAGAGATCATTAACAAAATAAGTGTGTTGTGAAGAGTAACTAATATGGTCCGTCGATGTGTGTGTGAGGAATGAACAAATAGAGTAAAATAAAAATAGAATAAATGTTATTTATACTTTTCCTTTATATACTTTTCCTTCATTGAATGTATTTACTTTCGTCAAAACATAAATATCATTATTTCTGTCATTTCTAATTAAACAAAAGAGCTATTTCAAACTTCAAATGATATTTCCAAAATGCTTTTCTCTACGGCAGCAACGTGCTTGGAGCCAGCTAATTATATATTAATATTTTATGTTTTTATTGATGCTATGAATAATTGATTCATCTTTAACTTTTTTTATAAGTTTTATGTGCACATTTTAAGTAATTGAAATATGGGTATTAAATCCAACTGATGTTAATTATACAAGTATGAGTTGCTTTCAAATTCGTAGCTGTTTCTCAAAATTTGAAACATAAAAAATCATTTTTTAAGAAATCATCCACTACATGCTATTCCAAGAGGTTTACAACTTTGTTGCAGATTGTCATACTTCCCATGGACCAATTGGTAATTGTGAAATATTGTTCCCTTATGTTAAATTATCATAATTTGAAAATCGTAGAATATCATCAAAGTGTTTCTGTTACAGTTATATAGAGAACAAGAAACAGTGGGTTATAATATGAATTGTTCAGAGGTTGTGTCACTTTAATTGTCTTAAAATAAATTCCTTCATTCAAATAATTTGTAGTCTTGAAGACATTTTTGTTTCTGTTGATTTAAAAAGCAGTTGCAATTTAGTTGGGCGTTAGAAGTTTTCCGTTTTTTTTAGTTCCATCATTTACAATAATTAATTTAAAACTTTAATGAAATAAACGATTACAATTTAAAAGAAATTTATTGAATTTGTACCAAAATGCCTCTTGTTAAACTTTTCACATGTTGATATCGATTACTTTTAAATAAACATTATTTAAAAAATTTTGTGAATACTAGAAATGAGTGATTTAAAAGGAACAGTCATTAACTATGAAAGAATTATGCATGTGCCAGCTACTACAACACACGGAGAGTTTTTGACTGGCCGTTTCTAACTAAAACGTATCTAACGTTTTATCGACCAGGCTGTCCCTGATTTTTAAGATCTAATGTTTCTCAAATGTATTTCCTGGTGACTTTAGACTTTACTTATTAGATATAATTAAAGTAAGTTAATGGTTCATCGACAAGTGAGATCTGAAAATATTAAAACAGTGTTATTACCATAAAAATACTAGAAAGATACAACTTTGCAATCAGCTAGAACACTTTAAAGTAGGCTACAAATCATTGCAATATTTTATTTTTTGTAATTATTAAAAATATTAAGAAGGAGTTTAAAACTGAGAATATTTAAGGAATTTTAAAAATCTGATGAATATCCAGAAAAAGATGTTTTCCACAGTATAAAAATGAAAATTTTCACGTGAAAAAATATGTTTTTGGTATATACCAGAATTAATTTTGGAATTTAAAATATATAATATAAAGTCCATCATTTATTTAAATAATGAAGTTGAATTGAATATAAACAAAGATAAAATCTTATAAACTACTACTCTGTGTAGTTTACTTGAAAAGGAAATAGCATACAACAACGGGTTAACTATTAGCTCCACGCTTATGCACAAATGAAACATTTTCTACATTTGTATCTAAACTATTCCAACAAACTAATCTAAGTGAAAAGCATTTACAAAGAATATTTTACATAATTCCGCTATTACTAACTAACATTAGAACAAATTTTCACCGGGGCTTTGCGTGCAGAAGCATTTAAGATTAAGATCTAGATCCTTCCCCCCAAAATAATCTCTTTGATGCGAGCTTCTTTTTCAGGGCATCTTGTATTTATTTATTAGACACTATTTCCTAAATCTCTTCCTCCCTACCCCCCCGCCTGCATTCAGTGGTGTTGCCACCAATCCGACACGAAAAATCTCTGGCAGGAATGAGGTGCGGAATAATTCATGAGGGCCTTTTCTATCTCTCGCGTGCAGAGGGATTGATCCCTTCCGAGAGGCAATTTGTCCTGCTTCGCCATTGGTCAGACACTCAATGACCTCATAACACCCCATAAAAGAAGAAGGAATAAATGCCCTTTCTTTAATCCAAACGGCCTTGGTTTGTCAAAGGCCTTCCAGAAAAGCTCTTCTGTAACGTGATTAGAAAACCATGGATGTTTGTGCCAAGATGATAGGGAGAAACGCGCTCTTCTGGAAATGGATCTGTAGCAGGGTCGTTATAAATAAGGTCATTGTCCACCGCAATCCGAGGAGGTACGTAAGAAATAAGTGGGCCTGTATTTATAGTAACTGTAAATTTGAATACTCATTAAACGTTTTATACACAAAATTGCTGTCTGAAAATTTTATGGAATAATTTTTTTTGCATTATTTATGATAGAGCATAAAAATTATTTTTATACTAGCCGCAGAAGAAATAATTTTGTAAATATCGTTTGGAATTTAAAATATCTGTCTTGCTTAATTAGGATTGATAGATAAAATAATATTTATTTTCGTATCGGAAAAAATACATTCATTGAAATTAAGTTATATATAAAAGGAGAAGTGTAAATAACATCAATTCTATTTCTTTATACTTTATTATTCAAAACTTAAGGGTTGGCATTTTTTTCCCAACTTCAGCAGAAACAAATAATTGCAAGTGATAAGTAGTCGAAGTTTTATCGGAATCGGATGAGCGGTAAGGCAGTGAATAAGAGACATACGGACATTCATTTTTTATTTACATAGATTTTAAAACGAACGTTAATATAAATATTGTAACGAACCTGTAATTTTGCTTTTCCAGCTCTATAATGTAATCATAAGTGTTAGGAAATTTCGAAATTAGGTTATAAATTTCCAAATACTTTTGTCCCTGGTACTTCATTCCAAAATGATGCAGTACCTTTTGAACCTGCTATTGTGCATTGAAAAGATCATCACTTCACTTGACATCAAGCATAGTTAATTATCGGTATAGTATCTAACATTTATTTCACCCGTTATGGAAATGCAAGAATTAAGACATGATATAAATATGCATCATTGTAATGACTCACACAAGAATACTTAGAGCTCTCCTCAGAACTCTTATAAATGACTCACACTTTCCGCGTCCTGAATCCTTAATAGAAATCATGGCATCCACCCCCGCTCAGCTGTTTTTCTACGCTTCACTTCACATCATTTTAGGACAGACAGAACAGCCCAACGGCGGTTAGAGACATGACAATCATTATGTTTGTAAGAGTACCGGGTCCAGTGGTGGTTTCAGGTCTTGCAATGACCGTCTTTGTATCTCTGCCATATAGTAAATATTTCACCATATGTTTCATTTCATTTCCGCTTCATAAATCATGTTTAATTAAAAAAATTTCCTCTTGTCTGATCCAATCTTTGAATACTTTTATCTGTCATCATTTCCACTATTTTAATGTCATACGGCTGAATCACAAGCCCTTAATATATCTTTTGAACAATAAGAAATACTGATTTACAGTCATTTGTATTAGATGTCACAGTACTGAGTTGGCAGTTAAAGTGAAAAGAGACAGAGGAGTATTTCAGTGTTCTGGAGAGGCCATAGAGGAAATAGATGAGGATTCCCTCTCCTGCTGAATCCTGTCTGGCTTTCATTTCTTACAAAAGTTTCTTTATTTCTGCTTCCATATATCTGCATCTTGTCAGCACCATACACTTTTAGCCACTTTCCCATTTCTGACACCAAATTGTTACGGATTTCCCCACTGTCGGGTTCTTTTATGTATAGTTGAGTGTATGGTATGATATAACATAATCAGCAGGTCTCAGAAAAAAACATTACACAATTACACAAACACGGGACAACACAAAGACGGCAAATACGTAAAGTGGAGATGGACACAAAACAGTCTTCAGCAATAGTAGATTGTAACACACAGTTAGAAATTCGGTGGTGACAGAGTCCACAGAACACAAAAAGGCCAAACAGGATTCAACAAGTGAGCAGATCCTCGGAACTTTTCTCTATGATCTCTCCAAGGACTGAAACTTCTCAATGACCCTCGCTTTTGCTACTGTTGAACAATCTTAAGAATTAGAGTATTTATTTAAATTAAATTTTATAAAATTGCGTATACATTTACTTATAATACGTTTGCCTATTGTTAAATACAGGTGATTTCATTTTAAATATAAATTATTATAACGGGAGATATAAATAAATTTTAAAAAATTAATGAAAGAATGAGCTTTTTTTATGTGAAAAACAAACGCTGATATATCTTAATAAATATCTTAAGGATATGAAAATGAATTTCAATTTTTATATTATCAAAATATTGTTTAAAGCTTAAAAACAGATCTAATATTTTTGATATGAAAATAGCAAAATTTTTGGGAGAAATTTAATTACTTTAAAACAACCAGAACTATCAAGTTGAATTGTTTCATAGGTTTACTGATTATTAGTAGTACTGATTTAATTTTATTACCAGTTTGTAAATTTTAACTCCGTTAATAGTAATTTAGATTATTTTAACACGAATTTAAGATCAAACTAGGATAAAATGAATTATAAAGATTGGAATAAAATTGAACATTTTAATAAATATTAAAAGAAAAATTAAGCTTATAAAAGACGAACAAAGCATTTGAAAATAAAGAAATAAAAATAAAAAGTTCTAAAGGAAATTGAATAGCTATTGATATAAGATAAAATTAAAGCCTTTTATTGAGTCTTTTAGCATTTAAAATAACAAGGCTTGGTTCCCCGTATCACTAAGAGATGGATCCATTAATATAAATGGGAAATGAAAGGGAATTGTCAGGTAAATAAATCAAAAGTTTATCCAATCAATATAAATACTTTTCAGACCATTAATACGTAATGAATGTGGATATATTCTCTATAAAATAAGATGCATTTCGTATTCAAGTGAAATAAAAAGCAATTTTAAACTGTCATAGTACATTCTTTCGTTAAAATAATTCCATCAAATATAAACAATTCTTTATTAAAATAAACAAGGGTTGGTGATTAAAGAATTTATCGGAAACAAATGATATTGTCAAATTTGGCAATTTAAGTTTCCATTCCTTTAAATATGAGGTTAGTGATATAATAAAAACTTTATTAACTTTCTGATATATAATTCTGTATTTTATTAAGCTATTAAAGCACTTTTAATTCAAAAATTTAGATTTTCAGTAATACAAATCTCATTTCCACAGAAATTGATGCAATTTTTTATTTAATTTAATTGATTGACTTATTTGATTAAATTTATAATACAACCACTAATGTAAAATATAATTTAGTTGAAATTGTACAGCTAGTTATTGTATGTAATCTTAAAAAGATATGTTAATGTATGTTTCAAAAATCTTCCTTATTTATAAGCTGCCAAATATCATTTCAATTCCAAATTTGAATTGATTATTCTACATTTCTAGTTTTTTTAAAAATAAAATGTCATTTTTTTGGAAGTTTATTATATATTATAGCCAAACATAGTTGTAAAAATTTGGATGATAAACTACTTTAAAAAAAATTATAATGGTTTAAGCCTCGCATTTTTGATGCACGTGTAACAATGTAAATATTATACACACAAAGAAATGCATGATAATATTAATTAAGACATTAAGTTAATAAAACGCAACTAATATCAGATATCGATGTTTCCAGCAAAATGCCCTTTTTTTCCTTGATTATTTTCAATTTTCCACGAAGAAAATCTCATTAAATATTTTGTAATCTTTGAACTATGGGAAGTCATTTATTGTTAAAGAATGAAGATTCTTTCTTTTTCTTCCTTATGAAGATTCTTTCGTTATTCCTCCTTATGAAAATCCCTTCCTCATGAAGATTAATTCATTATTATTCCTTATGAGAATCCCTTCTTTATGAAATCTTTTTTATTAAGATTCCTCTCCTTTTCTTTCTTATGAATATTCCTCCATCTTTTTTCCTGATAAAGATTCATTCCTTTTTCTTCTTTATGAAGATTCTTTCCTTATTCTTCGTCTTGAAGATCCTTTTTCTGCCTTTTGAATATCCATCCTTTTTTTTGTCCTTTTGAAGATATTCAGTACCATGAATCAGATCGCAGTACCATGAGACATTTTCCCCCCTCTCAGTACCCAATATAAGACACTGTGCCTCTTAACAACCTGGTTCCCATTGTCGTATTTATCTTTTGCATTAATTTGATAGATTTCAATGTTTATGTCTATTTATATATAAATTAAGAAGTCCATTATTAATTAAGAAGAAAAAATCCTTTGAGCTTACTTAAGTATTTCATAAAGATTTTGCTCTTATACATGTTAAAATTTTTATACATTTTCCAAGTATAATGCACTATTTAATTATAAATTTAAAGAAAAGTGGGCATTAAAGAGTTAATCTGTATTATTTTATGCCCATACTGATTCTCTGCAACCTCTGTCTCTCTTAGAGAGGTTTCTCTTTTTCTTTTCAACTTACGTCATAATTTTTTAATGATTCAGTTGATGCAATGTACCATTTAACAGCAAGAGATTATCTTTCTGTCACTATAAAACCAAAGACCCAACCCAATTTTTAAATCCAAAATTTTCATTTTAAAAGAATTGTTAGGAGGTTTATTTTTGCTTACAATAAAATTTAAGCAAGAATATACAGGTATTCTTCTATGTCTATGTCGAATGGACGCATATTACTATATACGATATGACCACATATTTTAACTATTTTACAGCATTGCAAAAAAAGGCTTTAAAATATTGTTTAATATCATTTACTTGTAGGTTAATGAAGTTAAATAAATCTTCGAAACTAATTAAGGAAAATTTAGACTTGTTAAAAAGAAATTACGAATGAATTATAGCTTTCAAGTTAATGGATTTATGGACCAGTAGCAAAAGATGCCGTAATGCTTGGAGAGATAAAAAATTTCGTCACCCCTCAGAATCACCTGGTGCGATAACATCGTTTGTCTCCTCCAATTCACTGGAGGGGGAATAATGTGATGTTAAGTTTATAAGCCAGATAACTAGTTCATAAGCCCGGACACGAGTACGCACTTTTGGCTAGCAGTTATGTTACTTGGCTATGGACCCAATGGTCTCGAGATAGAAGTTCAAGAATGCACAAGTTTTTCGTTCATTTTTTTTTATGCTCGAGTTTGAATTTTTTTAATAATTGAGTGCCCTCGATGATAATGCATTATTTTAGTATTTTAGTAGATTAATTATTAGTAGTTCATTAACTTAATCACATTGAATTAACTTTAGAATCCCATTGCAACTGATTTTAGAAAATTTTATAAACATTCTTCATTGCTAATAAAGATAAACACTAAATTTTAGATTAAAACGCATCAAACAATTAAAAATATGTACTGCATGCTCAGAATAGTTTGTTTTTAAAAACCAATATGTAATAATAATTATTATTACTACTTTTTTTCTACTACGTATTTATCAACTTCTCTTCTATCCATTTTACTACTCAAATTAATTTAAAATAGCTTCAGGCTGACTATCCTAAATGGCTTAAACATAACATATCAGTCCATTGAAGTGTTGCTTCATCCAATAAATATTTTATTGGCATCTGCTGTCAGATCAGACCAATCCACCAACCAACGCCCTTCATTCATTTGTTACGAGGAGTAAATCCGGTTCAGTTGAACGCATCACTCGAACCGAACGCACCCTAAAGACCCGGATCTTTGAACGAGCTGGACGCGAGTGCATCCATCAAAATAGATTAGCCCCTGAAGTCGATGCCATCACCTGAATGGGTGAAGTGGCATGATGGATGGAGATGGAGTAGAGCAGCCCTAGGGCGCAATCACTGGGGCTTAAAGTGGTATTTGCAAGCCTTCACTGTTCAGTCGGCCGAGAATCCAATGCGATGAATGGCACGGTGCAGGTAAGGGAGTTAACCAACGTCAGGTCGAGTGTTCACTCAGCAAAAATTAAGGTTGGGTTTCAGTTCCAGGAGCTGAACGCTCGCGGTGGCATGGAGGAGATGATTAGATGTGCCACTCAAAGGATATGCTGCCAGGAAGCTTTGGGTTATAAAACTGTAAAACTGTTTGAGGAAAGACTACCCCAGGTAGCACGGTCTGTTGCCCTATGTCGTAGAATATTGCGTGATATTATAAAATAATAAACAATATTTTACAATATTAAACAATATTGCGAATATAGATCAATGTCATACAGTATTGTCAATGTCATATCATACATATGTGTGTGCTACTAGGTATATGTCCTGTGATGTGGATAATTTTAAATATATAAAAATAAATTTATTATTATAGAGTTTTGGTCCTTTTAGGAATGCATTTAAAGGGGGGGGATTCACAGTTTTGTGTCATTAGAAAAATCATAATAAAAATGTTTAATAATTACATTTAGTCTATCCAAACAAAAAAAAATGTATTAAACTTGATTTTCCATTTGATTTTGTCATAAATCTTTCCTAAATATAATTTTTAATGAAACATATTTAGATACATTCATGCGTTTCTTAGTTTAAATAAAAAACAAAGTTAATACATACTGATTTTTACTTTCTAATATATGTAGTATAGAGAAAATTTCGAACTCGAGTTATGATAAACTCCATGTTCTGAAGCTAACGTTAGTACCAAAAACGGATATTTGGAAAATGTCCATGTGTCTGTCTATGACAAAGATGACTGAAAACTCTTTGAGCTAGACAAAAATAGTTTAGTAACCGATCTTTTCGCCAAATTTGATAATTTTTATGAAATTTTGAACAAAATTTGTTCAAAGGGAGTATGTCTGGCTCTTCCAATATATGTTAATTCGACAACTAAAAAATAAAAAGACCTTGACCAGATAAAATTCTGCACACAGTTTTAACATCTATACTGTAGACAGCAGTCAAAATCTTATGCCAAATCCAACAAGAATTAATTGACAATACCTGTTAAATGCTATAACTGAAAAAAGATGCAACAATTTAAATGTGTCAAGTTTGGGAATGGGATATTATGCAAAAAAATGAAGATTTGAGTCAAATATTTATTTCAATAGTATGAGAAAATCAGGCTTAACAATTAGCTGGGGACGTGCGGTCAATGAGACCTCTGATGATGGACATTCGGTCATCCTTATTATATTTTTAACTTAAGTGAATGGATTGACTCTTAAGTTTTCTGTTTTATGACCTTCAACACGCTTCAAATGTTTCAACTGGTTTGAGTGGATGCTTTTAAAAATAATTCAGTTATTTCTTTAAACACTGTCTACAAGACCGTATCTCCCTCTTAGTGTCCCAATTATAACCAAGGCTTAGCAGATGGCACAAAAACTTTGACCTCGAAATATCCAGTTTACTGATCCTATAAGGAAGTAGTCTTCCAGACACTTTTAAAAAAAGGGTCAGTTTAATAAAGCACAAAGGAAACACTTATATTACTTATTTACTTACCTATTTAAAGGAAATACTTTTATACTTAAAGATATACATATCCTTTTAAATGAAGCTAAAAGGATAAGTATTTTTTATAAAGATAAGGATTTTAGTGATAAGGATAATTGTACAAGTTAGTTATTCGATGAAAGTTTGCATTTAACTTATTTTGATATGTGTTTTAAAATATAATGAATTTTTCTAGCGACGCATTTTGCTGGAAAAATGAAAAATTATCAAATATATTAATATACCAGGGAATATATATATATTCACTTTTTAAGAAAGTAAAAAAATCTTTTATTTGAAGGATTCGATACATATAATCTCCACATTGAAACATATTAAAAGTAAATGAAGTTTTGACAACTTGTTCAAAATTTAATCTATTACCCTCATCTAGATCAAAAAGAATATTTTGTTTTAAATGCATTAACATAACACTCATTCCACAAATTGCTTTTTTTTCTCAAAAAGAAAAAAAAAAGACTAGTTGATGATTTGAATTCTGAAATCATTGGCACAAGAAAGAAAATCAGTAACATAATATTATTATCACGAAGTAGAAAATCCCTGGTACTATGCAGAGTATACGGTGGAATATTATTTATCTGTATATTCCTAAAAATCCAGTAGATTATATCAAGTAAAAGCAATCAATTCATTTCATTCACTTTTTAAGGCTTTCATTCACTTTTAAAGAAAGTAAAAAAAAAAATCTTACATTTGAAGGATTTGATATGTATAATTTTCACAATGAAAAATATTAAAAATAAATAAAGTATTGAGAATTTGTTTCATATCTAATCTATTACACACATATAAATCAAAAAGAGACTTTCTTTTTAAACGTATAAATATAATACTCATTTAACAAATTGCCTTTCTTTTTCAAAAGAATAAAAAAAGAGACTAGTTGACGATTTGAATTCTGAAATCGTTGGCACAAGAACGAAAATCATTAAAAAAATATTATTATCACGAAGTAGAAAATCCCTGATACTATGCAAAGTATACAGCGGAGCATAATTCATTTGTATATTCCTGAAAATCCCGTGGATTATATTAAGCAAAAGCAATCAATTTTTTCATTCACGTTTTAAGGCTTAAAGACCTTCAGTGCTTTTTATTGCACTTTTTGTGCTGGATCTATCAGTTTTTTCTTATTCATACTCAGTGGCATAAAACAGTTTAAGACCCTTTCCCCTTCTTTTCGCACGTTAGTTTAATAATCGCAGCACGTCCGTATAAGGGGCCTTTGGCGACACTATCGAAGCTCTTAAACACTTCATTGCCGTCGGATCATAAAAGGGACGCCAAGAGGGGGGCAGAACGCTTTATTTTATTAGAGTGACGCCAAGAAAAAATTATGGGAGTCATAACGAGATCATTAAAGGCCCGCAAGAATGCTATAAAACGCACTTTTATGAATGGGTCTTCAGTGTTAAGAGTAACCCAGCCAAGGCACTACATCAGGATTAGACGTAGAAGTTCCACTGTCATGGTTAAACAACTAGCATTGAAAAAAAATTGGCGAGGTTTAATGTGCTTTACTCGTGTTGATTCTCAGGGGAATAAACAATTTTAATGCATTCATTAAAGCGAAGTTAAGATCAAAGTTAATTATTATTCGCATAAGGTTCGCGTAAGATAAAAAGGCAGCTGTATAATGCAATTGGCTCATAAAATATTTACTTTTACTGTCGTGTAATACTTGAAGATAAAAAAAGGATGATAAAACTTCGGACTGTCATTAAGCCTACCAATCTTGGACTTCGGAAATTTGTCTGATATGAGTGATATTTTTTGTTGGGTAGTTGCAATCGTTAATGCAATTAAACAGGAAAACAAAGGCAAATATAACACTCACGTTCACGTATTTTTGTTATAAATTTTTTTCTTGGTTTATATAATAAAAAGATAAGCATTGTATTCTTGGATGACAGTAAGAAGATGATTCCATGAGCTATGTTATTTAATTTAATCTACATAAGTTATTTTTAAATCGACGTAAGTTATTTCTATTGAAAATATCTTGAAAAACAAAGGAATATCTCCACAATCCAAATTTTGTTTGGTTTTTGATTTTTGCAATGTTCTCTATTTGGTATATAATATTCTTCTGTATGTATATCAATTATCACTGATCATAAATATTCAGCGGTTTCAGAAACATCCTAGAACCCCTATTTTATTACGCTTTATCCGTGGGAGAAAATAAATAAAGAAATAATAAAACTCTATATAATCTCATAGACCCAATCACTGTAAATTTGAAATTTTTTTTTAAATAATAGGATGTAAAAATACAGTAAATACAGTAAAATAGTATACAGTAAAAATACAGGCTTCACCCATCATTTTATAGATATGTCGTAAAATAAGATCCTAAACTCCTGTTCAACAAAAAACGATTTCAGCAATTACTAGTTATGCTATTTTTCTTAGATAGTTAACCAATCAGAATACTCCATTTTAAAATGTAAGAGTAATTTAAAATATCATTTTTATTTGGTGTGCAATAATGTCACTCATCAAAGTTAAATGAAATATCCAAACCAGTGCTATTGGTATTTTAAACAAATGGTGTCTGACAAAGGAAGTTTGCTTGTATTAGTATATGAATTCAATATTATTATCGATTCGTATTGGAGGATTAAAAATATGTTGACTTGCCGTATTCTGCCTATTTGATATTCATTCCAGACAAAAGACACTATAGTTAACTTCCTTTCTATAAATAATATATAAAACTGAAAATCTTTTCAAGGTAATAAAAGATATATAAAGTAAAATACAAATACTATTATATCAAAGGTAAAACGTTAAACTAATATTACAAACCCATTTAATTGTGTTCCTTAGTTTTAAAAAGATGGCAAAACATTTTTATTTAATAAAAATAATTTTATATGTTAAAGTTGCATAAAAATGTTTGCAATAATTTGATACAGTTTCATAGCTTTTTAAATAATATAACATCACAACATTCAAATTAATTAACTTAAATCATTTATGTAAAATTTAACCAAACAAACTTTGTCAGTGCTGCGGGAAAGTCTTTTACACTTTGTAGTGTCATATTGCAGTAAATAAAACCGAATAGGGTAACTATGGATATCTTTTTCTTAAAAAAAGCGAATGTTATTGAAAATTTTATACCTTAATAAGAACCTTATAAGAACTTTTTAAAAGAACCTTGTTTATTATCCAAAACAATATAGTTTGCTTTAAATTAAATGAACTCAATAAGTAACACAATTTCAAAGTTAAACAATGGAATCATAATCTTAAATATATTGCAATCAAATGCAGAGTTTTAAAATAAGAATAACAAATTTGTTATCATTGAGAGGAAGAAAAATTATTCAAAACTGGCAAATCAATCAAACTAGGAAGCTAGGAATGCATGAGTATGACGAATGAACTGAATTAATAATTAGATATAAGATGGATGACTTGAAATGACAAAATGAAATATTTTCACATATATAATAAAAAAAGATTTCAATGACTGCTTTTTGATATAGTCACTTCTATCAATCAGAATCATTTATGTCGTCAAATAAATTTCTTTTGTTGGTTTAATGATATATAAATCTATCAAGCAATTTTTTCAGAATTTACCATGTGCTGAAGAGAAATTTTTTAACTTTCGTTGCTAAATATCGTTATCATTTCTTATTATTCTGTTTCATCAGTTTCAGCTACCTTTCTATTTTTATTTAATGGCTTGCTTTGTTGGCAATATTCCAAAGAAAAGATTAAGCGATATCTTGAAAATAATCTTAGTTGAATGCTTCAAAAAGGATGATTGAATGCATAAACAATTTTTATTTGCAGTGAAAATTTTCATAGTTCTCTTACAAACTAATATACAGCTGCTGTATCATATCTGTGACATACATGCAAGAGTTGTCGTGTTGGCTAATGGCAGTTGGAGAATGTTAAATATGTCGAGACTGCAAAGTCTTCCAAGTTCCCATAACAAAACAATACCTTTGGGGGTACTGAATCAGGGATGAGTCGGTCTCTGATTTGGATCTAAATTTCGACTTGCTGATGGATGAATGAGTGTATGACCACCCCATAAAAAGGGTTGTGTCGTGTGTGTGAGCTAGAAGTCAGACTTCTGCCCTCTGGGTGCTCAGGGGTCTTTACCCTCAGAAGCTACTGCACCCCCTTTCCGTGAAAAACACGGACACTACAACAACAACAACATGCTAGAGTTCTTTAGAATGATAGAGCCTTCACTGTTTGTGAAAAGCGTTTGGAAATATCAGAAACTTGTCGTCAAGGTCAATCAAGGACATGAGAGTAGTGTCCTGCTACATTTATTGGTAATCTGAGAGCTTAATTGCCTCTTATAATTATTAAAAATATCTTGATAATACTTTCATTTTTAATTTATCCATTTTGAAAAGAAAATGTTTCAGAATTTCTTATTGATATGTAATATCAGATATAGGACAAAATAAAAGGAATACCCAATTAAAAATGAGTTGTCCTTCAATCGTTCGATAAAAAGCTGCCTAGTGTCCCAACAGTGTGAATCTAGTGGCAGTCAAAGGGAAGATATCAGTCAAACACGTGACAGTATGAGAGTTGTATGAAAAAATTGTGTACGTAGTAAAGCTTGGTTATATTCGACCTCTCCTACGTGAAAAAAAAAGCACAATATAAGTCCGTGTCCAGGACAGCTAACCTTATGGACCTTTCATGAACCTCTCTGTCAAGGTTTATGACACCCTATACAAACCTGCAAAGATGGTTCTGCAAAGCATATCAGTGGGCGAAAGACGAAGTTGGAGGACCATGACATACGGGTTTAGAAGATGATAATTGCAAGACTTCACTGTAGAAGATAATGTTTGGAATGAATATCCAACTTCAGAACCTTGTGTTCATGACTACTTTATAAAATTGATGAAAGAGTAGTTTTCAGAGTAGTGTTTTCAAAATCGTTAGTTTCGACCCGGAATGCCATGAAGTGACCACTGTGGTGCTGAGACTACTTAAACTGGACACAACTGCAATGGGAGCAAGTCATCTGGTCTAATAAATCCTCATTTACATTATTCCAGTCCACCATCCGTCTGGAGAACACTGGCAGAAGCATTTCATGTTGACTTCCCGGCTTCAACCATGAAATTTGCAAGGGGTTCTTTGATGATCTGTGGAGTAATATTTTCCTGTGGATCGGGACCTCTCGTTGTATTGAAAGGAATAGTCACAGGTGGACAATATGAAAGCACTCTCACAGATCATCTTCCCCCTATGCTACATATTCTCTGTCCCGGACAACGTCCTGTTTTTCAAGATGGCAACGTTTTCACCATCTTGGAATAATTCCAAGATGGTATGCCCACGCGTCTCGCTGTTTTCAAACATGGTTCCATGATCATGATGATGAAATTGAAGTCTAAATATCATTAAACCTTTGTGGGGTTTTTTAGGGAAAGGTGTTCATGCTTGGTTTCCTCCTTCAGGCACACTACCTGAATTCAACAAGGCTCTGCAAGAGGAATGGGTGATGATTCCAATGCTCAAGATCTATATTTGTCTATCTCATATCGAATGCAAGCTGCCATTTAGGTTAAAAGTAGCCCATTCTTTTACTAAATTGAATAAAGAAATTTCACATATATTTTTATTATTTGATCCTATACCTGTAACTTTTTCCAGCTACCGCTAACAATCACACTTCACTTTTATAACAACATTGTGGTTGAAGCTAAGAAATCAAGCAGCAAATTTCGATAAAATTGATCAATAAAATAAATGTACAACCTTTAAAATACAGCATTGTTGCACAAACTTCTTCGTATCCTAAATCTAAATACATTCTTGGAATACAAAGAAAATCTATAAAACTTATAACTTAAAACGTTTTTAAAATCAAACTAATATTTGTTGAAATTATTTCCAAAACAATTAATCGATTCTCCAACAATTTAAGTATTAATTTAGAAATAGAATGCAATTCTCTTTTGAACCTAAAGATCTTTTATTTTTGTTTTTAATGATTTTTGCTTTACGAAAATTGCAGATTACTTACCGACATATAAACGACATTGTATTAGCAGAAAATGAAAAAGAAACAAGTTTTGTATTATAACATAAACCTAATAATAAATTATTATAAAATTTGCAATTTTTCCTAATAATTGAAACTGGCTTGAATTTGGCTGAGAATCATAACAGCAAAGACATCTGTGAAATTATTAGGAAAACTATTCAATGATCTTTTGAAACAAAATTAAGGGGGTATTGGGTTCAATTAGACATACTTGAGAATTATTTGATTACCCTTATTAAAATTTTGAGCTTATGTATATCAATAGAAATAACACAATTTTTTAAAAGTTATATATATAAAATTCCAGGCGTTTAAATTTTTTATATTATCTATTATTTTTTTACTATCCATGTAAATTTATTTGAAAGAAAATTTGATATGATTTTATAATTGCAATTAAATAAAAAAAAATTAAAAAATATTTGTATGCACAATATACACTGAATTTTCATTTGAATTCTATGTTTTTTTTCAACTTATTTTGTCTTTCTTTTATCTAAAAAAATCGAAATATAAAATGCATACTCATTTTCTTTAATGTTTTAACTAAAGCTTTATAATGAATTTCATTTAACTTCTTTAAAATTTACGATACCTGGAATATTTCATAGATATTTAAACCTAATTACACTATCATTTTGTGAAAAGTCATTTAGAGGTACTTTTTTCATCGTAACCCTGCAAATATTTATTTTATTGAATAATACATTTTATAACTGTATTTAGTTAAAGATAAACCCTTTTTTCGTGAAGAAATTATAAAAATAAAATTACTCAAATTTCGTCAATTTTGCTTATTTTAGAGTACATTATCCCCATAAGATCGAACAGTAGTTTACATAGATTAAAATAAAATGAATTAAAGCATCATGTGAGTCAAAAAAATAATAATTGGGAGCTTGGGATAATTAATAAAGAGCCTTAATGCGACAATAATTTAAAATGTGATCACGAGTTGACAGTTTTTTATTCTGTTAATGCCTTAATGTAATAGAGTAGAAAAATTACAAGATAAAATCATTATTCAACATAATTATGTTTCAAAACTAGATATACGAAGCGAAAGATTATTTGTTTTATCTTATCATTATTCTGTGTTATATCATTTCGGAATTATTTTTAGAGTTTTGAATTTTTTCAATGGGCCCTTTTTTTATAACAGGAAAAAAACATATTTTTATCATATTATTTCTTTTATTTTATGTTTAGTATTAGTTTTTTTATAATAACGTTGGTAGTTAATATTTTGGCAAAGGAAATTTTTTTCATGATTCCCTTATTAGCAATTCATACAAAGAAAATATGAATTATTCATCATAGAGTTTAAACGTTATGAAAGATGCCGGAAAAAAATTTAATTTTTTATAAGTTAATATTGCCTTTTCAAAATTTGTTCAAAGCATATAAAAATAAAGCAAATGCCCGTCTAAAATTTAACAGAAAAAAAAGTTATTCTTCTTTGACGTAAAATGAGATAATTTTAAATTAAAAAAAAATCTATTGTAAAAATATATTTTAAACAATATTTAAAATCTATCTGTAGTCAAAGTGATATTGGATCGGGTATCTAAGACTCAAAATTCAATTAGAGTTAAATACGTTTAGATTCTCGGTTTTATGAAATTATATATTATTTATTTGAGTGCAATATATTATTATTGAAGAATCAACGTTTCTCTACTTCTTAAATTTTTTTTTAACAAAAAATGACGAATCATTCAATTTTATCCTAATAATGAAATAAAACAAGGCTCGTGCATTGTTTGTAGAAAAAAAGTTAAAAATCAAATTTTTTAGCAAAAAAAATTCCAGATCAATTTATTTTACATGGGAATTCTCGTATATTCTTTGCAAATGGGTACACACATCACTGTCTACTCGACCCATTGATTATGAAGATGTAGCTCAAACATTTAAAGAAAATGAGTATGTATTTTATATTTTGATTTTTTTAGATAGTAGAAAGACAAAATAAGCTAAAAAACATAAATTCAAATGAAAATTCAGCGTATATTGTGCATGAATTTTTTTTTGGATTTTTTTTATTCACTTGCAATTATAAAATAACACTAAATTTTCTTCAAAATTTCAACTTCGGAACCGGAGGGTTTCAGGTTCGAAACTCGATTCCACCGAAGAACCATCCTGTGAGATGATGTCTCGAACGTTAACTCTGTCAGACCAAACCTCCTCCCGCTGTTGTGGAGAGGGGGTGCCAGTTCAGGTGTCGTTCTCGTCATTTTTGACAATGGTTTAAAATGACGAGGTTCATCCCAAAACAGCCCTCGTGTTTGGACGTTAATATAACTAAATTAAACTAAATAGACCCGTCTGAACGCACACGGATACA
The DNA here is from genome assembly GCA_026543055.1 of Argiope trifasciata. Taxonomy (NCBI): domain Eukaryota; kingdom Metazoa; phylum Arthropoda; class Arachnida; order Araneae; family Araneidae; genus Argiope; species Argiope trifasciata. The sequence goes on along the minus strand of JAPMOQ010001578.1, from coordinate 1,102,206 downwards.
GAAATTTGAATAACCGAATCGCTGCAACAGCAACATTAGCAGGAATTGATATTGATTCTTAAGGGCCACGTATATATATATATATATATATATATATATATATATATATATATTCTTTCGCTGAGGTAAGAAACTTTGTCATTATTTTTTCGTTATACAAAAGGGGAGTTTTTTTTATTATTATTCCTTCGCAAAAGATAATTGAATATTTCTTTTTCCCCAAATGATATATTACTTTTTTATACAAGAACATTTTAATATCTTTTCACTGTAACATAATTTGTTTCATCATCAGCTACAGTCCATTTAATTGCGCCGTTTTTAGTTTAATAATTTTATTTCATTCATTGTTGTTTTTTTACTAGACACTTCTGATAAACATCGTAGATTAATTTTTTTAAGTGAACTGCATTATTTCTATGGCGTTATATTTTTCAGGGACAATTTTTTATTATTTGTTTTAATATAATGATTATTTATACATCGTCTGTGAAAAACAACAAAATAATTATGGCCAAATTTTGAAAATAAA